>JBCJKE010037074.1:0-12153 GCA_039654525.1 Melibe bucephala | reverse complement strand
CTCTTCCGATCTCTCTCTTTCTCTGTGTCTCCCTGTCTCTCTGTCTCTCCCTTTCTCTCTCTCTCCCTCTCTCTGTCTCTCCAGCCCCCCCCCCTCTCTCCTCCCCCCACGCCACACGTTTCCCAGCATTCCACATCCACCTTGTCATGACCACCAGCTTTTAGACCAAAACCTGGTTGGTGACGTCACTAGCTACCTGCTGAACTGTGCTGGTTTTGTTGGTCGGTGGTTTTTTTCTCTTTCTTTCTTTTTCTACGTTCATTCTCTTTGTTTTCGTGGCACCAGGTATGTCGCTTAAGGGATGAATATCCTCATCCACACGACATTTAAATACTTAAACTTCAAACGACATTAATTTAAAATTATTATTATCTTCTTCAAATTTCAAAACAGAAAACTAAATTAGATCCTCAATTTATCTAATTTGAGGATAATGATTTTGGTGAAATTAAATACTAAATACACATTACACAAGCTACTCCCTAGTAAGCTGTTATTTGTATTATATAATATAAATTATAGTCTTGATATATTATACTATCTGGGATCAGGCTTTGCTTGGGGTTGTAAAAGCATTGGACCAAGGCCTATGAAAAGGCTTGTTTCTAGCATTTAATTTAAAATTAAAATTAAATTAAAATGGACATTAAATTCAGAATACGAAAAACGTATGTTAGGTCGGTTCTCCTATACGGTTGTGAGTGGTGGAAAATCACCAACAGCACAAGGAAGAGACTCGAGGCAACGGAAATGTGGTTCCTGAGGAGGATTTTGAAGATATCTTCGACAGAAAAGAAATCAAATCAGGAGGTACTGGAAATGGCAATGATTGCTTATAAAAACCATACGAACAAGACAGATGAGATTCATGGGTCATATCTATAGAAAAGATGGAATCGATCAGCTTAGTATGACTGGGAAGATCGAGGGTAGAAGAAGCAGAGGACGGCAGCGAGAAACATACGTGGACAGCCTGAACACCTGGGTAACATCAAAGAAAATTAGCAAAATGAACAACGACTTCATGAATGCCTCCAGTGAGAGAGATGAATGGAGAGCCATGGCCGTCAATGGCTGTCCAAGGCAGGACACCGCATGATGATGATGATAGCATTTAAGCTAGAACGTACTGACATAGGCCTACATTTTGATGTTACAAATACTCAGAATCTAATGGCTAGTCTACGTTCTAGAATCTAGATTAGATCTTATCTAGATCTGTCCTAGAAGATGTCTAGAATTATAATCTAAATGTAAAGACTTTTAATCATAATCATAGACTAAAAGTAGTAGGTATAATTATAGTTTAGCCCCGGAATGACGAAATCTGTATCCTAGATTTATATAACCGATCTATTATCTGCATGTTCTTGTTCAAAATCATATCGAAGCGACGGATCTATTTTGAAAGAGGTCTTCTAGTGTCTGATGAGTGTTGTAGATAAAGAGATCTAGATCTAAAAGCTAAGTATTCTCTGTCTAGAACCAGCTAGATCTGTAGATCTACATAATATTATTACTATTATTATTATTATTATTATTATTATTATTATTATTATTATTATCTAAATATCGAATCTAAATCTAGGTTTTGAACCACAAATCAGTATTGAGTTTGAAGTCAGAGAAAGGTAGGCATAAAAGCGAAGCGTCTAGTTCCATGGAAACGGTAGATGTGGTACTAAACGAATGGACCAAAATGGCGGAGCTGTAGGTAACGAAAGAATACCAAAAAAAAAAAACAAACAAACAAAAAAAATCATCATCAAGACAAGTCAGCCATGTAGATCCAGTTCAAAATGGTTTACATTTGCGGAATAACAGAAGCTAATGCAGAATTGTCAACAGCACTGATTGGAAGATTTCTGTTTGAACCTGCGGCTAAATCATACTTCGATACTAATTTTGCAGTCCAAAGAGAGTATGTTTTATACTGATATTCTACGGTACATACCTGCTATCCTTTAAGTATCCAATCAAAGCTGTGGAGATCATCATCCCCATTATTCCAATAAATGCAACGGTAACCCTGAAACAAATAGCAGCATGTGAAGGAAGAATGATGGACAATAAAGTAATGTGTTATTATCATAAAATCTTTTCAACATGTGCCAATAAAACAACTGAAAAGAAGAAAGAATGAAATTTCATATTAATGTCCACATTGAAGAGTAAGTCAAGTTTAATCATTGTCTTTCACTTGTTCTTGTTGGAAGGAGGGAGAGAAGATGATGGAGGCAATCTGAAAACCTGACCACATAGCCATTGGTATTGTAAACTGATTTGTGTGCAGTCCGAAATCAAGATGCTCCCTCAAACAGAGTTAATAAAGATTCATTTTATTGCTGCTTTTAACAGGGAATACAAGCAGAAAAAATAGCCTTTGAAGAATATGAGAGTATTACAAATAGGGAGAGTGTAAGGCACTAATAGATCAATAATGTAATCATTCATTGCAGACAGGGAAGAAAATGAATAATGAATACCTTACCTAAATGGGAGAAGTATCAAATAACGAATGAAGCAACCAAGACCCCACAAAGCAGTAAGTCGAATGCTGAAATTCATTGAGATAAAATATTTAAGAATATCAAGTGTTGACAGTCATTTATCTGCATATGATCGAATTTGTAATGTTTAATTATATTTTTTTAAAGAAAAAATGTCCTTGAAAAGAACAGTTCTATTGATTAAAATAAAAAGACATTTTCTCTGAGCTTCTCTTAAAAAACTAAGCAATCTCGTACATATATGTACATTATCATATCAATTAAAGAATCAAGAAGCAAAATAAAGAAAAAGTTGGTTAGTCTAGGGAGCTACCTCATGAACTGATGATTTTTCTGAGTTCTTGTAAGCAAGTTCCAAGATGGCAGCTCTGAAATCCATGAAGAGGAAACATTGATTATCCCTTGAATATTTCCAAAAGGTACAAATTATGGCCATGCCAAATTCTCCATGTCTGTTTTATGCTCAACATGTTTGCAAAGCAGCAATCACCCCATTCAAAAATCAGAAAAAAAGCAACATATACCATTATAGATCTAAAAATATAATGCACTGACATGTTAACTTCAGTTAACCATCTTTAATATATTTGGACTCCATCCCAAACAAAAGCGACATAGATGTAAGTGTATGCAAAAAGTTAGATCCATGAATAAAAATAGCTGGTAAACATAAATGAACATGAGAGGAAATGTTATCATCATCTTTCATTCTTTTGTACATCATACTCTTGTTCCTTACTTGATCACAAGATTATTTCATACATAGAAATAGCAATTCAATGTCTAACATTTTGTTCAGAGAAGATGAATTTGAAGATGAAGATGAAGCTGAATGATTCACTTAATTCTGTAAATTTACCAAAACTGCCACCTTTCAATACAACTAAGCAAAGATGAGAGACGAAACCCCAAATAGCCATGATAATAACTATCTATCCTCTAAAGCTCCATTCAATATCATCATTTTTTAAAAAAATGAAAATCTCCGATATAAACGATTTTGAAACATTTTAAAGTTCGCAGAACAAGAGCATCAAAACTAATCAAATTGTATGCCACAAATACATAAGTTTCAACAATCAATTAGTATTCTAATGATATTTTGAAAAAGAAGAAAACTAGAGATTGAATAAAGTAAAAATAATCATACCTTCTGCAGAAAATCTTTTGGTAACATCATCATCAATGATGGCCTAAAATGGAAATTAAGATTCATAAAAATACTTAGCAACAAAAGAAATACAAATGTTTTTACATGGTTATGTAAACATTGCATATTTTTATCTTTCAGTATATTATACATATCTATGAACATTATTAATTTTGCACTAAAACAGCTGAGAAAAATTCTTAAAGGGAGACATCTGTCAAACTCATCTCATGGTATTATAACACATTCTATACTGACTATCAAAAGCAAAAACATATTATGAAAGTAAAGTTGAGATTCAAAAAGTGACCCTAAAGAGCTTTAAATTTAAAAAAAGGAAAACATGTCAGGAATCATGTGAAAAATGATAATTTAGTCACAGTACATGGATGTGAATGACTCATCAGAAAAAAAACCCACAAAAAAAAACAACACTCAATATATATGTAATCATGTCACACAGTTCACACTTTAGTGGGATTCGTAATTTTCTGTCACAGAAAAAGTTCTGTATCTCCTAAAAAGCCCTTTTAATTTGATTAAAAATATTTTCAATATACATAAAGGGTGTTCACAACATTAATATATAATGTTGTCAGTTTTACAAGTTGACCAATGTAAAAGTTTTTCTCTCTATGCTGTATAAATACATATGGTAAATTATAAATATGCTGACAGATTTAAGTGTCATTACAGTAAGGCCTCTAGTATATATATATATATATATGATAGTAAAAAACCAAGGTAAGAGACCTTGTAAGGCATCACAGGTTGATATGCTTATATTTTGCTTTAATTCATAGTATGTCAAAAATGTTATAAAAGCGTAAACACAAAGTTATTTCCTCATCTTGACACATTTATTCCCCCTCCCTTTTCCACACCTCCACCCTCCACATAAAAGAAAGCCTAAACATAAGAAAAGATATGAGAACAGTTTAACAATGCATTATCTGATTAAGCTACAGATGTAATCTTTTCAAGTATATCATCCACACAAGTGTATCCTAATATCACTTACACAGTGCTAACTTATCATACTACATATATAGCTAAAACAAATACTACAATTTATACTCTCATGAAGTCATAATCTAAATTTGTCCATCTTGCCAATGCCTCACTATGAAATTGAAGCTTAAATTCATAACAATGAAGAATGTTGCATGGTAATTATTTAAGAAAGTAAAGCATCATTTTCTCTATGATAATACCAATGGTCTACAGAAAAGGACACAATGCGCATTTGGAAGGAGTCAGTTTTATTTAACCAAATATAATAACTTCAAACCCTCAGATTCAGAAGAATTGGTTTCTCCTCAACTAAATGATAAAACAGGCTTTGCAGTTGTGCAGGCTTGCCTTAAATTAGGTACACTAATGTTAATTCTTTCATATCCCAGCATGTCAGTCTTTTCCAGGTTTCCCCATCTTTAGCCAGATTCTTTAGTTCTTAGATCTTTCATTGATTTGAACTCCTGGTGGTAATGTGTGTTTTTCCATGTGAGTGACATTCATTTCTTTGACATGTTTCATGGCTGAAGTCTTGGTTTAGTGTTGTTGGCAATGATGTCAGCGTTCTTCCTTAGAATTTCATGCCATTTTGGAAATATTCAATAATGGCTAACTGAGCAAGAATAGTGGCATCTGTTCTAAGGATGTGCCCAAACAGCTTCAGTTTGTTCTTTAATACTTATTGATTCTCCATTTTCATTTCCCAGTTATACCAAGTTATAGTTCAGAGGTGCTCACTGCTCAGGTATGATTGGATTTTCTCATTCCTAGTTCTTTTTGCAATGTCCTCAATGGCACTTTTTAAAAATTTAGACCATACTGTGAAGTGATTTGCATGACTCCCCGTCTTTTTACATTGATATGAGAATACCATAGCAGGTTAATATGTTGCAAAAAAAATTCTGACATAACTAATACTATAATGACCTTGCTTACTTATATATGAAATGAAGAATGGTATCATTCTAGAAAGTTCACTCATTCAAGAAAATGTTAGAAATGTTTAAATGTACTAATCAAATGATAATTCTCTATTTACTTATCCCTTTGGCAAGGGATATATAATTCCATTGTCTAGTTAAAGCAAATTTTTATGCCATACCAATTACAAAATATCTTCACTTACCTCCATTCCACATTTTGAAAAATACATAACGTCTGATAAATCAAATTTCTTTTTGAAATCATATAGGCTCCACTCTGGCTTATGTAGTCCTTTGCTGGCAGTCAGCAAAAAATCTTTTTCAATTACTCTTGTGTCTGTAAAGAAATTGAATACAAAGAAAGTAAAAAAGCTAAGGACCTCTTTGAACATATAAATTGAAAGTAAATTAAACCCTATGACATTATTGGCATCATTCACAAGAATGTTTTGACAGCCAAAACAAAGAGGCATCTCTAAGTCCTGATAAAATTATTCTCAATTGAATAGGAGGGTATATTTGACATGAACATGATCTGATCTTCATTGATTTATGAAATATCTTACTTCCATCCTCTGAAGCAGCATTGTCTTTCCTCTGAGAGCCATCATCATTATTTTGCACATCCTCATCCTCTCCATCACTGTCATTTGCTTCTATTGGAGTCTTGACTTGAACTTTATATTTGCATGCCTAGATTAAAAGATAAAAGAAACAAGTGAAAACATTTCATTTCATTGAAGAAAAAAGGGAGTGTCTATGAACAAGGTAACCCTGTAACTAGACCCACAATCTAGGTACAAGGTAACTGTGTGCCTAGACCTACAAGGTAACCAGAACTTTTCCCCCCAAACATGACTGAAAGTCTCTGGATTCCTTAAATTATATATTTCTTCCTTACATCTCTCAACTTTTGAAGAGTCAGCCCTTAAAAGATTATGTGCAATGTTTTACTGAACAATCACGAACAAGTATTATGAGATCAGGGATATACCTTATCCCGCGGTGGCAACACATCGTGTGTATATGTGCACGTGTGTATATATTATATGTAGGGCCTAATACTACATGTGTCATTACACTGTAGTTCTTTTTTAATTTCTCAGCCCCCAGAGGTTCACGAAGTCATCTCGCGAAAGGCAAGGCATGCAGTGTTCAGTGTTGCGATGTTATCAAACCACAAGTATGCCCAGTGACAGCTTGAAGCACTATCCTATCTGACCTATTGTTGAATTCCGATTTCTCAATTCCAATGTGCAGAACTGCACACTTTTTTCTTTTTTTTTTTGCCGACAATTAACTGAGCAGGTGAAGGTGGAGAGAGAGCGAGAGACAGAGAGGCAAAGACAATTACCTTTTATCTAGACTGTGGGTCTAACATAAAATGACAAAGAAAAGCTAGACATATTTCATAGAAGATAACTCCGAAAGATCCATAGACAAATGCTATCCCGACGAAATCACAAATAAATCTCTACAAAAAGTACAGCGAATTGCCTCTGTCTCTACAAATTTTGGAAAGTTGGAGATTATGGCTGTTGTTATTCGCAACACCCTTTCCCAATAACCAAAATTCATTATTCGGAATACCCTGTTCCCAATTCATAACCAAAATTTGTTATTCACAACACCACGCTGCTAATGTAATTGTTGGTTTTTTGTTTTTGTTTTGTTTTTTCACTGTGTCTAATGCTCGATCTACTTCACGAGACGCGACTGGGCACTCCTGACCATGTGATGTCCTGAGCTTAGGTCGCCACCATTTTGTTTACGGGGGGAAATGGGAAATGAGTCTGATTACCAGATTGGCTTTTTTTTCTCTTTTTCTGTGATTAAATGATTGTTTGTTGGGGGTGACGTGGGGGAGGTGGTTGAGGCTTGGCTTTTTCCCAGTCTAGCACTTGACCTACTTCAGAAAACGCGACTGGACACTCCTTGCCGTATGATGTCCGGAGCTTAGGTCACCGCCATTTTGGTTGTTTATGAGGAAACAGGAAATTCAGATTGGAATTTTTCTTTTTTTTATAGTGATTAACTGATGTTGATTTTTGTTTTGTTTTGTATGTTGGTTTGTTTTGTTGTTTTTGTTTTTTTGTTTGTTTTTGTTTTTTGTTGTTGTTTTGTTTTTTGTTGTCCTGTTGTTGTTGTTTTTTTTGGGGGGGAGGGAAGGTTAGAAGCTCAGCTTTTCTCACAACTAGATTTAGAATATCTCATATGAGGACTTCTTTATACCATCAGATGTATTTTGTGATGTATGTGAGGTTATCATTCTGGTAAAGATCACTTTCAATGTTGTTTTTTGCATTATTTATCCATGATGAATAAAAATATTAGAAATAAAAAGTCAACCAAAGTATCATATGCATGGCACGAAAGACTAGGCCCCTATGAATGAATGACTGTACGAAAATTCCCGCATGTAGGCCCTGCAAGTCTGAGGGGGCGATCATATCCTACCAGATGTGTCCCCAGGTTGCTGATAGAGGAACAGCCTTCAGATATGAAGGTTGGCTGCGAATAACCAATAAGCAGTTGCGGACAAAAAGTGATGTTAGTCATGGAGGGCGAAGTGGGCTTGAAAATTGGGAAAGTCAGCTCTTTCAAAATGCTTCAAAAACCCAAAGAAATGACTAGTGGGCGAATCCAGCACCTCAAAACCTCTCCCAGAGCAGATGGAACTCGTGAACCTTGGTAGGCAATTATCTAGGAGAAGGAAAACTCTGACTCTAAACCATGGGTGGGCTGGACCTATCAGCTTTGGATAGCAACCAACCTAGGAGTGAATCTCTGAAATCAATCCTGGCCCTGCAAGTCTAGGGGTTGTCAGGGTGCCAACAACTCCCTTCCAGAAAAAATATATAGTTACAGAAACCAACACAGGAATTCTAAACTCTCTAGGTGAGGATAAAATTGAAGTGTAGGCCAGTGGACTGACAGCACAACACCAAAGAAATGCTGCTGGGTTTTCAGCCCAGACACCTGCATCCATGATAGATAATGACCAAACCCAATAGGAAGCCATTAGCCAGACCCCTTCCGATCTTCTGAGGACAAAACACCACCTATTGGTCAGCACCTGGAATATACGAACACTGTATCAAATGGGCAAACTAAACCAGGCCACCAAAGAGATGGACAAATACTCCCTTGATATTATGGTACAGTAGTTTTTAGTTTTTGAAAGAGTTCCCTCCGGCTAAATGCCTGTTTCGCCTAAGTGCCCGCTTTTTTGACGAAACCGATTTTTTACTTTCAAAATCGTCACTCTAAGTGCCCACTTTCGAAGCCATTTGCTGCCTTAATGCCTGGTATGGTGGCATGGGGTGAATCAAAAAAGCTACGAAACGTAAACATACTACAGATAAAGTAACCATGAACATTTGGGACAAATACTCCCTTGATATTATGGTACAGTAGTTTTTAGTTTTTGAAAGAGTTCCCTCCGGCTAAATGCCTGTTTCGCCTAAGTGCCCGCTTTTTTGACGAAACCGATTTTTTACTTTCAAAATCGTCACTCTAAGTGCCCACTTTCGAAGCCATTTGCTGCCTTAATGCCTGGTATGGTGGCATGGGGTGAATCAAAAAAGCTACGAAACGTAAACATACTACAGATAAAGTAACCATGAACATTTGTCTGGGGTTTGCTAGGGTGTTAAAAGGCGTCCCTCCCGTTCACTTTTCCCCACCCCTTTGAGTCTGGAACAGGTAACAAATGAATGTCCCCATGGCTGGTCCACTGTCCAACCAATCAAATTCGGCCTAGATTTAAACGTCTATGAAGAGACATGCTCAGCAGTTCTTTAATGACGCAAGATGGCCCATGCCTTGTCTTACGGTGGTTGATCAAAATGAATGACCGTCTACAGATTTACGCAACACAATGCACTAGAGTCCCTCCTAGTCGCGACAAAATGATCACTGTCTGTCTGTGAACAGGGGTTTCTTTGAGCCTTTTGAAATTGGCGGCATGGCTAGTAAACTTAAAAGTGATTCAAAAACTCAGCACGATCATCTTTGTCTATCACGTTTCAAGATGCGTTGTAAACTTCATGAGATTTGAAAACTCATGCTAAAGATAATGAAAATCAGACCTCTTGGGAGCCACAGAGTTAGTATCGCCCGAGTGCCCGCTCCGCTTAAGTACCCAATTAGGGTGCTTCCCAACAATCGGGCACTCTCACGAAAACTACTGTAATTTGTGAATGTCGATGGACGGGAGAAGGAAGAAAAAAACTGGCATCTGGACATGATATTTTATACTCTAGCCGAAATGATGACTTGCATGCAAACGGCGTTGCCCTCATCTTATCCAAAAGGACAAAACCAACATTAATAGAATGGGAGCCAAAAGATGAACAAATTATGAAGGCAAGATTCAACTCTAAATTTGTCAAGCTTACAGTCATTGTATACTATGCCCCACAGAAGATAAAAGTCCAGAAGAGAAAGATAAATTCTTTTTCTATAAAGAACTGGTACCGTTCATACACTAGACACCAAAACACTACCTTCTACTCGTCTTGGGAGAACTAAACGCTAAGATTTGGAACAATAACTACCTGAGAGAGGGACACATGGGAAGAAAAGGTCTAGGCATGGAGATGAATGACAACCAGGAAAGACTAGCTGACCTTTGTATTGAAAACAATCTTTTAATTGATGGAACCCTGTTCAACACAAGGATATCAATAAATACATCTGGACTTCATCAAATGGTAAAACATGAAACCAAATAGACCACATCATGATAAATAAGAAATGGCGAACTTCGCTAGAAGATGAAAGAACCAGAAGAGGGGCTGATATTGAAAGTGACCATGAGCTGCTAGTATGTAAATTAAAGCTGAGGTTAAAGACAAAGAAAGAACTAACAAGGAAAATGAAGTTTGATGTAGACAAATTTAAAAATCCAGATATTGCACAAAGATTCGAACTATAAATCTGAAACAGATTTGAAATTTTACACTGAACAAGAACTGAACATCAACAGATTTAATCATGGACTTAGTGAAGCCAGCAACAATGTCCTTGGACACCCCAAGAGAAAGAAAGAACAATGGATATCTAAAAGATCATGGACCTTAATCGAAGACAGGAGGAAAATGAAACAAACATTGCCTTAAACAAAATCACTAAGGATCGAGGAAAAAAGGAAACAAGATTATGCGGTACTCGACAAGGAAATCAAGAAATCAAACAAGATAGTATAAGAAAACATTTTATGAGAATCTTGCACAGACTGCTGTAGGTGCAGCATTGAAAAATGACATGAAAACACTTTACCAAACGACTAAGATTCTATCGTCTGGTTTTAGAAACAACGATGTTCCCATCAAAGATGCAAGTGGAAATGTTACCTCAAATGAGATTGCACAAAAGAAAAGATAGCAAAACCACTTTCAAACAATATTAAACAGGGAAAAGCAACTAAACTCAGGGCCCACATCAAGGAAGCAGAAATAGATTTGAATATTAATACTGATCCTCCAACCATTGATGAAATAAAAAAAAAGCAATACAGCACCTAAACAATGGCAAAGTTGCAGGTGAAGATCAGATAACAGCAGTAATGCTCAAAGCTGAAAGAGATTTCACGTCATTGTTACTGGAAAATATATCTAGAGAGATATGGAACTCTGAAATTGATCAGATGCTTGGAATACAGGGCTTATCGTCAAACTCCCGAAACGAAAGGAAATTTAGCCGCTTGTGGGAACTGGAGAGAAATAATGCTTCTCTCCCATTTCAAGCGAGGTTTTCAGCAGAATCATATTGAAAGCACCTGTTCAGAGGTGGAACCGTCAATTGGGAAACAACAGGCAGGCGTCAGGAAGAGTTCAATCCTGCAACGACCACATATTTACCTTGCACCAGATAATTGAACAATGCCAAGAATGGAATGCCACCCTATATGCCAATTTTATTGATTTTATTTAGGCGTTCAACAGTCTGCACTGACCAGTTCTATGAAATATCATGAGGCACTATGGGATACCACCAAAAACTGTACACGTTGTCAAAATGTTGTATCGCAACTTTCATGCAAAAGCTGTATGCAGACAAGAAATATCAAATGCCCTCGGGATGGATACAGGAGTCAAATAGAGCTGAATATTGTCACTATTTTTGTTCCTCCTGGCCAATGATTGGCTAATTAAAGAAGCCGTACAAAAAGAAAAGGAAGGAATCAGATAGACATTTTCTGAAACACTTGATGATCTGGACTTTGCAGTTGACATTGTTCTACTTTCCCACAGATTTACAGACTTGAAAAATTTATCACAGAAACTGTCCCGAAATGCACAACTATGAGGATGAACTGCAACCAAACAGAAACTCTAAAAATTGATAATGCAGATGTAGAAAATATCCAAAACTTTCATATGCTTGGGCTCTAAAATTTCCCACAACAGAAATATACAAACAGAAATTAAGGAAAGGATAATGAAAGCAAAGAAAGCCTTTGACACTTTGAACAAGGCAGAAAACACTCAAATGATGAAATTTGCATTTTTTTGCGTTAGCAACATGCTTATAGCAAACGTATGCATATTTT
>JBCJKE010036964.1:0-12157 GCA_039654525.1 Melibe bucephala | reverse complement strand
AGAAGAAGAAGAAGAAGAAGAAGGAGGAGGAGGAGGAGGAGGAGGAGGAGGAGGAGGAGGAGGAGAAGAAGAAGAAGGAGAAGAGGAGGAAGAAAGGGAAAAGAAAATGGCAGACCCAGGGCACTGGGTGTCATGAACCTAGTGTGGCCTGGTCCCCCTAGGTTGTCAGAAGTTTAAGGCTGAAACACCTGTTCGGGGGAAATTCTCTTCTCTGAAGACCCGATACTGTCTTGCTCTTTACGAGTTTCCTCCACTTATTGGTGAGACTACTGAGTATGGTGAATGCTTTACATACTGACACCTTTCACTTTCAGTCTCACACTTTACTCTTTATTTTGTACCATCAGCTGATTCATTCATTTCAACTTTGGAACTCTCCGACATTAATAAAAGCCTTCTGAAGCCCTACATAATATGCTCTTGCTTGGGACTAGCGGCCAAAGTTTACCAGCCAGTAGTGCAGGGAAAGTGATGAATAAATCAATCAGTAGGCTTGCCAGGAGAAAGACTTGGACCCAGGCAATGGAAAACCAGTAGTCTTACTATCAATACTAGTTACTGCACCTGGCAGATTCATAATTTAACTCACTCTTAGATTTGATTTGGTTTCTTATAATAATAATAATAATAATAATAATAATAATAATAATAATAATAATAATAACAACAACAACAGCAGCAACAACAACAACAATAATAATAATAACAACAACAACAACAGCAACAACAACAACAACAATAATAATAATAATAATAATAATAATAATAATAATAATAAGTATTTATAAGGCACATTACCTCTATGAACAGCTGAAATTTATTGTTTTTGCACCTTCTTTTTTTTTTCAATTCTGAGCTAAAATAATCACAAGGCTACAGGGAAAAATTAAAATATATGAGATGGATATATTGACATTTCATTGTTAACGGTTGTCTGGAGAAAACCTGAAAATCAACTTTTTTTTATCTGTCTTTTTAGTGGCGACTTTTAACAAACATTATTTCGTTGCTATTAATATTTGTTTATTGTTTTTAAGTCACACTAAGCTCTCAACTGCGGTATTTAATTGTCACAACAAAAAGAAAGTGTATGCTTACGCAATCATCAGCTTTTGCAGTGGCGATGATTTGGGCCAATCCAAGGATGAACGTTGCCAGTCCAAACACATGAAAGGCGATTTTCACTTCTCTTGGGCATGGAACCATTGTCATAAAAAGGAATGTGAAGCCTTCATCAAAAGGAGCAAAATAATTGATAAATAAATAAATAAATAAATTAATAAGAATAATTCAAAACAGTGAAGAGAAAAACAATTAAAAATCTCTCTAATCATTTCAATCTCACTCCAAGTTCCATAGCTTCAGCTTTTTCTCATGCTCTGTCTTGAGTGTTGTTTCCAGAAAGGAGTTCTGTTACTATTACTATCTTTGTTCAATCCCACCCACAATGCTCTAACTATACGATCTGTCTACACGTTGTTATCAATGGCATTGCACTATATTATTATTGTTTTTTTGCTTTCCTCTACTTCTTCCGTTAAGCATATACTCTTTGAAAATTGTTCTTTTTAGAATTGGATGTTTCATAATGTGGCACAAATTTTTAATTTCCTTTTCTTAATAGTTGCGAGAAGCAAACTTATATATAAAATAATAATACAAAAAGTTTTACTATGTTTCACAATAATCAATCTAACTTCATTTTACGCTTGCTCAAAGGAAAAAGACGGAGAAAAAAGAAATCACAAGAAAGCTTGATGTGACTATTTCTTTAGATGAAAGTCGTACCCATGACAAAAAACGTGCAAATGATGGAGGCGATCAGTAAGGGCATCAACGGCTGTGAGCACCACCTGGTGGTCTTGTCTAGCAGCAACACGTACAGTTGGGGGACGCTCAATACAAGGGTAAAAAGCATGGTCAGCACCACTCTGTCATACGGGGAAAAGGGGGTGGGGGGGGGGGGGGGTGTTGGGGTTGAGCAAACAACAGGCAAACAAGTATCAGGTGAATGTTTCTGAACAATTTACACTAAAAAAACAACAACAAACAAACGAAACATACAAGAATCACTGAAAAACAATTGAAAAAAAGATAAAAAAAAAAAAATGGGGATAACAAGAAAAATTGAAGGGAACGGTTGTGAGAGGTGTTGGCAATGATTGCAAGAAGGATGGGGGTGGGGAGTGGGGGTGGGGGAGGGAGTCGGAGGGGAGGGGGGAGTCAGAGTGTGGGAGTGACGGGAGAGTTACTGGTTCTTTCAATAACTGAATATGATGTTTGCCATAAATTTAATGCATGCTTTATGAGGGGGCATGCTAGATAAATATAAAGCATTTGATTATCAGATATCATACAACTCATTTCAATCGTCGCAAGATTTATTTTTGGTTTTGTTTCATCATATCTTGAAAACTACATTAGACAGCTCTATGCTTTAAGGAAGGCATGCAAAAAAAATTAGATACCAGAATAAGCACATCTGTGTTAACATCCTATGAGCAACAACTGAAGAAATAACACATCTTTTTATGAAAGCATCAAAGAAATCCTTTCCACTGAATACTGATCTCACTTGGATTATTAAAATCTTGCATTCAGGAATTTACCCCAGCAATAACAAGCGTTATGAAAACATGCATCAGATTTTTTAAACTTTCCATCAGTGTCAAGGAATGTTATTATAATACAATATATCTACATAAAAATGTCTGGTAGAATATTTACAAATCACAAGCTTTGAAAATACATCGACCATACAAGACATGAAAATGAGAGGGTGCAAAACTTATACTTTTTAAAATGTTTCTTAAAAACTGATTTTTACAGCTTAGTCCATATATAATTTCCTTTTAGTTTTTTCAATTCAATAATATTTTATTGTCCCTATGGGAAAATTGTTTTTGTGGTTGACTAGTAAAGACGAGCAAGGATGAATTAAAAAAAACCCAAAAAACAAATAATTGAAAAAGTAGATGTAACATACATTTGAATTGGGGGTATTTTAAAATGTCAAAAAGACCTTTGTCACTCTAAAATATACATGAATACATTAAATATTATATGATGTGATATAATATGATTTGCACTAAAGCCCTAATATTTCATTTAAATACGCCTTTGGAAATTCTTATAGAAAATGGTAGAAATTAACTTAACCTTTTCTTCTCATCATTTGCTTGAGCCTTTTTTGGATTTCCTTTCTATCGGCTTTAGTTTTTGACAAAAAATCAAAACAAACACCAAACAGGTGTGTTGATGTTGAAAAGGTTTCACGTGGATACATGGGGACTGTATTATATTACTGTATGCATTTTATACACAACCCATCAAGTTTTATGTTTATTTTCACAAAATGCCTTTGAGGACTAATATTACGCATTTAATAATAGTCCGGAACATTTTGGTTGGAACTTGCTTACATTAATTAAAAAAACCCAAAACAATCCATAATTTGGGGTTTTAAATGGTATAATATAGTTTTTCAAAGATTTGCTATCGTTAACAGTATTTAAAATAGTTAAATGCATCTGAGTGTCTATGCTGTGTTTCGTGATACTATAAACGCTTTTTTGATTTATCAGTAATTTAGTGATGGCATCTACATATATTTATATTGAACTTACATCTTCACTCGATTACTCGGTGGGAACCAACGGACCAAATGAAATGTTGCATGCGCCCAAATGTACTGCCACATGGTGTCGAAATGTGCCAAGCAGTTATTTCTCGTTGAATTTTACTTGAATTGGACTCTCTCTGGCCAAATCTTTCAAAGAAAAACAAAGAAAAAAAAAAAAATTAATCTCACTCTTTATACTTACACCAGTGGAGAAAAAGGCTATTCTTCCATAAGCCTTGTTACACATTAAATAAGGGGACGAGATGAAGCCATGAAAGAACTGAACAGCCTAAATGTTACATTGTCCAACACCCTAGAATATATAACTACATTCAATGTTACTTCATAAAAAGAGGCAAAGAACAACTGAGCCCGCTTAAATCAAGTTGCATCAAATTATTGATTTAATTCAAATAATTTTAAAAAATGAACAAAAACTAAAAACACATCTCACCCCTTATTATTGTAATACAGTAGTCACTGTCTAATAACCCGCCGACTTATAGCCCACTTCACTTAATAACCCGCTGTTTCGGTGAAACAGTATTTTCCTCTATCTAAAACACCCCTCTAATAATTCGCTCTCAGACCAGACCTTCTCCTAATTTCCCGGTATTTTTCACTGGACCCATAATAAACAACGATGATGAGAAAGAAAGCCATCCCATTTATAAACCTATGTAGCAAGTCACTTGAGCATCAATGTCTATACGTTTAAAATCATGCTTCTCACGAAGGCAATAAAAGAACAGCCACTCCCAAACAATTGTCTCACAATAGACAAACAATCACACCTTGATCATCTGGTCAACCACACCTGTCAGCCCTGCCTTGGAGAACAAAAGAGTAATGCCACTCTCTCCTGCATAGTGTGGGCCGATGGTCTGGTCATTGAGCACATTTAGTGGAGTCTAAGCATTCCCATTCCCCCCTATTGTGAAAGATTGTGTCATAGAAAGCCTAGTGGGCTAACAAGTGGGAGGGACAAAGAGGAACACCTATAGATGACTTTTCATAGTAGACTATTGATTGGGCGTTTTTGCAGCCAATTTACCGAACACTCTACACAAAGGGTGGTCACTGATCATAATATGCCATGTACGTAGTACTTTGTTATCCACCGTGCCAATTCGTCTAATAACCCACTCCGTCTAGTAGCCCGTTTTCTTTGTTACCCGAAGAGCGGGTTATATTAGTATTAGGCAGAGACTATACTGTAATAAAAAAAAATAATAGTAATAATAATGATGATGATGATCATCATGATAATAATAATAATAATAATAATAATAATAATAATAATAATAATAAAGACAATAGTAATAATATAATAATAATGTTAATCTTTCATTTAAGCGGGAGCTTTTCATATATTTACAAAAGAGCTTGGGACATTGGTAGTTGAGTATATTAGTAAGATCAAAGCTCTTAGATAAATTTATGAAAAGCTGCCGCTTAAGTGAAAGATTACCATAATAATAATAATATTAAAGGGAAAATTCCACCTGGTCCGCCGTGCAAGGGAAGTAACAAATTGAATACATAATCATAATCATTTGACAAAATATTTCGTGCCCAAATAGTACTGTAAGAAAGATAGCCTGACGGACCAGGTAGTATTTCTCCCAACAACAACAACAACAACAATAATAATAATAATTATTATTATTATTATTATTAATATCAATATCAATGATCATCATTATAAATTATCATTTTCATTTCAGTTTCAGGGCTTAGACTTAGATTTTATAGATCTAGATCTAGATCTAGACCAGTTCATGAGTTCAATTGAGTTACTTAATGAATGAGTTTTATGAATTATGAAGCTTTATGAAGACAGAGACTTGATTTAAAACACTTCGACAAAGCTAGATAACCATATTAGCTTATTAATACTATTAGTCAAGGTCTAATACTTTTCGGCCCATTACCAAGAATACTCAGTTGACTGACTTTGTCATATCATATGAAGAAGAAGAACTTTGGAACAGCCTGCCCGATGAAGTAGTTTGTGCACACTCTCTTAATTTATTCAAGAACAGATTGGACAAGCACTGGAGAAATCAAGAGCTGGTCTATGATGACTTTAAAGCAGACATCACTATGGTCAAAACGGTCGAGCAGAGAGAAAATGAGAACGGAAAACACAATGACTACGAGTCCAGCAAAGAGGATCTATAGAACCTGAGCTGGAAAACAACTCTAAGTAACTCTACGAGTCCAGCAAAGAGGATCTATAGAACCTGAGCTGGAAAACAACTCTAAGTAACTCTAAGTAAGTAAGAAAACTTACAATCCACAATTGTTTACATTGGATGCAACATGGCCGTCGTGGGTTGACAACAGGAAGTTCAATTCGTAGAATATGAATATCGTAATCCAAAAATAAAATTACCACCCTCGAATAGCCTATTAGGTTTTCTCTTCTTTCCACTGTGGAAAATTATGCATTTGATCTCATTTATTATGGCTTACTCATAATTTCAGTACAAATTAAATGAACTATCCGATAAGATTTTGATTGAAAGACTGAAAGGGTCTTCCAGAAAATTATTATAACGGAGGCTGGATTTTAAATCACATGACCAATGAGCCTCTGTGTAATCTCAGCCACTAAAGAATTCGCAAAAATAAAAAATGGCGAAGGCAATGTATTTAGAGCACTACCTGGACAGTAAGTTTGTTTGGATCTCTTCCAGTTGCACCTTTACCTGGTGCGCTAGCAAGAAATCGAGAGTTAATGAAATTTTAATTTAAATCAGGATTTCTATTCTAATTAATCATGTTCACTCTAGCTGTTTTGACCAAATTGTTACTCAACTCCTCGGCCCCTATCTTCACCGTAATTTTGGCGCACAAAACCAACCTAAAAACTTGGCCTGGTTCCAGAAATGGTTGAGACAGCAAAAATTAATAATAAAACTAAAAGTCAGTTCAGACGTAGTTTAGCCTCTAGACCGAATATGAAATCTGCAATGCACACACACTAGATCTAAATCTAAGATCTAGAATCTAGATCTAGATCCAGGTTTTAGAATAGATCTAGATCTAGAATAGAACAGAAAATCTGAGTTGTCCTTGTATGATGTATCTTATAGAGCTATTAGAATCTAGACTAGAGTATATTTTTCTAGATCTAGATTTAGTTCTAGATCTAGATCTAGATATAGAGTGATGATGAATAGAATGGGGCCTCTTGTCAACTGTCTTCTCTCTCATTCTGTTAGAATCTAGATCTAGTCTAAATCTGTCCCTAGATTTAGACTAGATCTAGATTCTAGATCTAGATAGTCTGACTTAAAAGGGAGCGCGGATAGCTCAGTGGTTAGGGCACTTGACCACCAAGCCAAAGGTCAGGGGTTCGTTCCCAGGCTGTGTAGGCTTGAATTAAAATCCATTTTTTTCGGGTTTTTTCTGCCTCCTGGTCCTGTGGTGGGCAGGATAAATGAGGTAAATGAGTGCCTTGTCCCATCGGAGACGGACGATAAAACCTAGGAGGTCCCATGTGCCTTTGCGCATGTAAAAAGAACCCACGGTGGTTAAAATTGATAAAGGAGCAGGCCATTTTATATCAGCCGCCGCCCTGACAAAATTCAATTCCTACCAAAGTTCTTTCGGACTCATTCACCCCTACAATCTCTTCTATCTCAGACTTATAGACCAATTCATTACTCTGAGTTCAATTAGAAGAGGCAACGATCAGAGGGGAAGAGAGTGTGGCTGGGCACCCACACTTCTCTTAGAATACTAGCCCAGGCGCAGTAATTCCATTGCTACAAGATCGTCAACATTGACGCAAAAGGCCTCCGTAGTCTACTTGACTAGATCTAGAGATAGATTCATTCTAGCTTTGTTTTAGGATGGTAGAAAAAGACAGCTCGGCTGAAGAGGCACAAAATGATTCATACAACACATACATGCAAATATTATAATATAATATACACACGGTTTAAATCCAAGTAGAGTCGCAGAGTAGATCTGGAATCTAGATCTAAATAACTGTAAACTAAACAGTTACACTGACCTTACTCTGTAACTACTCCATAAAATTAAAAAGAAAATTTCATTTCACACGTGTACACACGCAACATCTGACATCTTTCCTCCCAAACTTGACAGAGAAACTAATTTTATCTAGGTCTAGAAGCTGAATCTATCTATATAATCATATCACCCTATTTCCAGGTGAAGCGTGCAATTATAATAGCAACATAAAATGTTCTCATATTTTTCTCATATAGACTAGATATATATATATTTTATTGTTAAAATAAATATTCTTGTCTGATTGCGTCACCTGTCTGTCACTGTGTCTAGTAGCCAAGTAGTCTTCCTAGTGGTTGACAAGCCTCATCGAACTGGGTCTTATAGGCTGAAAAAGTAACGAGAGGCTGAGATTCTAAATTTGGATCTCTATGATTGTAATTGCACTTTTTATTTTAATTTGGCACTTCTTTGGTTGTTCCCACCAGCTCTTCAGTTGTTCCCACCAGCAAAATCAAGGGACGTAACTAGAAATTTTCCTAATTTTGTTAGAAACCTCATATTTAATGGGCTTTTTTAGGGAACCTAAGAGGATAAAAATCCACGGAAGAACTATTTCAATTATTTTTACACCTTTTAAATCACATTTTTTGTCGATTTTGATTAATTTAAGAACAAATTTGCTCAAAATTCACACCACAAACCTGATGGAAAGATGTGGGCATAATTAGCCTAAATTATTTTCTTCCATGGATTGTAGCCTCTCTGTGTCTTATAACCATAAAACATGAAAATATAAAAAATTATATGAGGTTTCCAAGGAAATTAGGACAATTTACAGAGTTATGTCCCATGATTTCGCTGGTGACCAGTGGGAACAACCGAAGTTCAGAAGTGCCTTTATTTACATAGAGGCCAAGAAAATCTTTTAACTTAGACCCATTCCAGGCAAGTAAGTATTTTGACTCCTATTATCATATTAAAATTGAAAAGGTTTTCAGATATTATATTGTATTCTTCATGTTTTGGTTTTTTTTTAATTCTCAGCTCTGGAGTCCCTTCCGTCTGAAATGCAGCGGAACTTTAACACAATGAGGGACTTGGACCAGAGATGTCAAGGTAGGCACAAAGAACAACTCTTACACGTAAATGATGCATGCATGTTCTTACACAGCTCATCTCCCCAACAGTATAGATAAAGTAAAACACAGCCTCATCTTCCGAGCAACGTACATGCTCAGGTGCTTTGATTCTTACATTTCTCATCCTCAATATATGCATGAAAAGTGTTTGATTTTTTGCATTATATTTTCAACAAACTATATTCTACATATGTAGATATTTTTAGTGATGTGTAATTATTACCAGGTAGTCCCCCTCCCCTCCCCATATATATATATATTTTTAGATATATGGAGAGCCTTTTAGTGATTTGTAATTATTTCAGGTATTATTATTACATTGAAATATTCTCTTGGCAGATCTAATGAAAAAAATTGATAAGGCTGCTATGGACTATCTCAACAAAGTACGTCATATGTCACCTGAAAAACGTACAACACAGATGAATCAGATTGAAGCTATGTTCACTAAAGGAAGGGAGTTTGGAGATGAGAAAGTATCACTTGCAATGCAGACATACGAAATGGTAAAACATGGTTGTGATTTCTCTTGATTTTTGTGTCTATTTTGAAAATTATTTTTCCCTCTTTGAATTGGTCTGACCTAGTTAAAAGTTTATTTCTTTGTTTTACTTTGTGTATTGACCTTTTTTTTTTCTTCTTCTATTTATTCAGATTTCTTTAGCTTGTTGTCTGTCACGTACCCAGGGTTGGGTTTTTTGTTTTGTTTTTTTTTTAGGGTTAGAGCTATACAGCATGTATTAAATGTCAAAGAATGAAAGTGCTCCATGATTATGGATATCATAGGATTATTGACAATAAAATTTGAACTTTATAAAAGGGATCAATGTTGAGTCTTTGCTGAACTGTGTGAATGTGTACATGATGCATCATACTTTTAAATTTAGAATAGTTAACTGTCTTTTGAATAATGTTACTGACAACTCAATCCTGTATATGTGTATTTTACTTTACACAGGTGGATAAACACATCCGCAAATTAGATGCAGAATTAGCCAGATTTGAGGCTGATTTGAAGGACAAAAGCTCGGGAAGGAAGAAAGACTCACCTGAAGGAAAAGGCTCCAATAAAAGTAATTTTCCTTTTTCTTTTCATGAAATGGTTTGTTTTCTATCAGAGTTGTGCTGATTTAAATTCTGCCACTAGCTTGTATGGTCTTGAATGCATCGTTTGGTTGTGTTAGAAGGGGCACAGATAGTGATGATATTTTTAATTTTAGAACTCAATTCAGAAATTGTTCAAAGCATGCACACAGTATATCTGTACCTATGGTTTAAGGGGTTTTTAATTCATATTTAACTTGCTGATTATGTGCATTGAAGTACTATTTTTTTTTTCTTTAATTAAGTGCTATGGTTAATTTCAAATGTTAAGCTGACAGCATTTTAAGGAACCTTTGAGTCGGCTGAAAAATGGAAGTAAATAATACATGTATTTTAATCTACAAAATGTGATTTTGATCGAAGTAATTTTTTTTATTTTGAATATATCGCTGTGTTGAATTTCAAGTGTAAGTTTGACTGCGTTTCTAATCTTAATGGCTACAGGTGAATTGGAAAAATGGTCCATGTCTTTCGTTACAATTTAGTTGTTGGTGCTGGGGTGTTATGGAGAAACTTTTAAAGCTAGCTGAAATAGCTATTAGAAGGGGAGAAAGGTTGTGTATTGAAAGCTGTTGACTTCTACAGTGAAATTTAATCCTGTCCTCTACTATAGCAATGTTAATAATTCATTTGGTCCCCATTATGTCCATGGTGTGTACAGGGGCTGTCTAGAAAGAGTTAATGAGACAGTTCATGTAACTGTATCTGTCAGGGTCAATGTGCCTCTTCAAAATGCCCTGTGCCATGGTTGTAGGTAATTCACTGTATTTGTGGTTTTATTGGTACCGGTAGGATGTCTTTCTCTCTCTCTGTGCATAAAGCGTTATTTTCCAAGGAAATCTATTGTATATATGTCATTTTTTTTTTTCTTTTCAGAGGGTGAAAAGGAGAAAAAGAAAAGAAAGAATAACAAAGAAGAGTTTGAAGATGAAATCCCTAAAAAGAAGAAAAAGAAAGGCGCTCAGAATGAGTGAGTATGATTTTTATTTGTTCACATTCTCTTTTTCTTTTTCTTTCCCTTCAAGGGCCTTCTAGCACTTCTCATACTCATCTACCACACCGCCACCCCATCTCAGTTTCCATCTTTTTTTTCTATGATTTATAATAGCATTCATAGAATATCATAGGAAGAGAGTTCCACATTGTTCTGGATTTTGGCTCAAATCTCAAAAAGTGCCATCTGACTCCTACAGACTCACAGAATATTTAGTGTCTCTCTGTTACCCTCACCTGCCCTCTCTCTCTCATCATTAAATTTATTTTAGTAGTTTTGTGTTACAATATCATGCGTTGGGGCTGATCATGCACAATTCTGTAAGTTGACGAAAGTGAAGGCTTTTCCTTCCCACCCCAACACCTTCTAACAAATATACATCATTATGATTAGTAATAGTAATAGTATGGAAATACACATCCAGTGGATTTCTGGACTCCCTAATATTTGGGGAAATGAAGCAGTAGACAAACTGGCAAAGAGAGGGTCAGTATCCTCCATCCCCCCAACCCAGCTGTTCAGTTTCACTGAACCGTCTAAAGAGTCTTTCACAGGAACAAACATCAAACAAGATAGGCTAAATGAGTGGACCAAAGGGAAGACTATATAAAAATATGTGCTGTCTGCAACCTAAAGAAAATATCCTAACTCCAAAAAGAAAAGATCAGGGCTCCCATCATCAGGTTGAGACCTGTCCACTTTCCATTCAACTACCGTAGAAATAGAAGACTACCCTTTATTTCCCTGCTATATTTAAT
Source organism: Melibe bucephala (assembly GCA_039654525.1). Taxonomy (NCBI): domain Eukaryota; kingdom Metazoa; phylum Mollusca; class Gastropoda; order Nudibranchia; family Dendronotidae; genus Melibe; species Melibe bucephala. The sequence continues at coordinate 550 of JBCJKE010036964.1, read as the reverse complement.
ATGTCAGGTAGCCTACAAATTGTGACACATATAATGCTATTGGTTTTTGAAAAACTAAAAGACTTTAGATGACTTCACCTGCCCACTCTCCCAAAATTTTGAAAACACGTAAAATACGTACATGCACATACAGGTGAACACTAACTTTGAAGTTGGTAGATAGAGGTTTTTTGTTTATATGTGGGGTTGTATACTTACCTTTCTAGTGTCCTCTGCCTATTTCTCTCTCCTTTCTTCATCAGTAACTGTTTGTCTGTCACAACCTGTCTCTCACTTTCAAGGTTTCTCTGCGTACCCACTTCAAAGTGGAAGTTAGATGGATTTTGAATTTGCTGTGATCCACACAGATTTACCTAGAAATGGTATTGTTGTTTATATGAAATGATAAATTTTATAGTAAGCTCTGAAAAACTTGCATTTTCATTTACTTCACAATTTATTGAAGCATATTGGTCTGTATACATTTGTTAGTTGTTTGTTGTTGTTTGTTGGTTGTTTTTTTTTTTTTTGTTTTGTTGTTGTGTTGGGGTTTCTTTTTTGCATCAAATGA
>JBCJKE010036853.1:0-12162 GCA_039654525.1 Melibe bucephala | reverse complement strand
CTGGGGTTCAAGTAGGTGAAAGTTGGGATGAGGATCCTTGTCCCTGGCCCCCTTAGCCTAAAATTGTGACAAGGATCCTTGTCCCTGGCCCCCCTTAGCCTAAAATTGTAACAAGGATCCTTGTCCCTGGCCCCCTTAGCCTAAAATTGTGTCAAGGATCCTGGTCCCTGGCCCCCTTAGCCTAAAATTGTGTCAAGGATCCTTGTGCCTGGCCCCCTTAGCCTAAAATTGTGTCAAGGATCCTTGTCCCTGGCCCCCTTAGCCTAAAATTGTGACAAGGATCCTTGTCCCTGGCCCCTTTAGCCTAAAATTGTGACAAGTATCCTTGTCCCTTACCCCCTTAGCCTAAAATTGTGACAAGGATCCTTGTCCCTGGCCCCCTTTGCCTAAAATTGTGATGAGGATCCTTGTCCCTGGTCCCCTTAGCCTAAAATTGTGACGAGGAACCTGGTCTCTGCCACCCTCTGTATGCTGTTAGATCTAAATAACTTCTTGGAGGAACAACATTCAATTCATATTTTATTTTAGATATATAATATATTAATGAATTGTCTTCAACTACATAGAACATAAACAGATTTTCATACTTAATCAGTCATGACAAATTGACAGTGATAAATGTATTTAAACTGGTTTCAGATCAAATAGCCCATCTGGTGACTGGTAACTTTACAAACTTTGGCCAGGGATTAGCAATGATTTATGGGTCTTTTATAGTCCTTAAGTCCTTTTGGCCAACTTACACTGTCAGTAAACATGGAGGCGATGCTGCTTCATTGACAGCTCAACCTCTTATTATTATTCGAAGATTGATTTCTGCTAAGAACGTCTGTACTGCCCTATCCATGTAAAAAAATTAATAAAAAATATAATATGTAAACACCTAACTTAAACTGGAAGGTAGAATGTTTAGAAATTCCATGTATATTCTAAAATACTGATGGCTTGGGTCCTTTGGAATTTCTCTCAAGATTTATATCCTATTTGCCAGTAAAATCTCAAGGTTGTATTATATCTTTTGAAATTTATTATATAAACTGAGTCATATACTTTGATCATTAATCTCGCAGGTGCCATGTGTCTTTGTTTTAAACTAAGATCAAGTTCTCTCATTATTTAGATTTAATTATTCCATGTCATTAACTATAATAATGATGATGGTCTATTTGTTTTTGATTTGATTAGAAGCTGATGGGAACTACCTAGAGATTATATGTAAGTTGTAAGTCACCATGAGTGTCAACGTCAGTTTGAGTGACACTCCTGGAGTCTCGGCATACTTTGATGGCCAACCGATTCAGGATCAAGTTGATGAGGAAGTCCGTCGGGAAGAAGAACGGCAAGAGAAAGAGGTGAATATTGTTAGATCTTTGCACACAGCTGTGTGCTCCCTTTCCTTCATCTAACTTCTCAATCTACACCAATCCAAGCTACAACATAACTATCTGTTCATTTTCTCATATTTTGAATTTTTGATGAACAGATAATTAATTTAATGTTTTCACTTACCTGCACTTTTTTTAAAGTAGATCCTTAATTTGATTAGACAGAATCGATGTGCCTCTCTGTCAACTTTCTTTTACTTCTCTCGAACAAAGTTAGGTATCCAAGTGATACCCCTGATTTTGGGAGACTAATTAATTTTTGAGTGACCTTATTATTTTTTATTTTTTTTTTTTACTTATTCATACTAATACAGTTACAGGCACATTGGGATAAGCAAATGTGGGATTTGAATCACAATATCAAAGCAAAACCCCTTTATCAGAGAGAGAATAGGGGGAAAAGAAATAGAAGTTTCCAAATTCATGTATTATAAAATCAATAAATACCCATTTTCAGTGATAGCTCAAGTAGGAAGGAAGGACTTAAACATTTTGCTGAATGAATGACTCAACAAAGAGCAATATCCCCAACTGATATCTTCCTAATAAATAGTATCATATCATAATCAAATCTTAGGTGAAACTGAAATTATCGTTAACACAACAATCTTATTCATTCTAGCTGCGAGATTTGTTAGCCAGTGAATTAGAAGACTTTGAGGATGACTTTTTATCAGAGTCGAATTCGGATGAAGATTCTATGAATGTCAGCCAGGCTTCCACCCTTCGTGGCAGGTAAATTCTGAAGAGTATATTTAATCCATTTTGATGGTCACAAGATTTTTTTCAAAATTCATGTGTTACAAATGAATCAACTCACCCTCTTGTCACTCACATTGCTAGGTCCAGAACTACAAGATATAACAGTCACAGATTTATTCACATAAATGCAAAAAAAAAAAACCCAATCACATCTGAATTCAACCTTACCAAATGGCATCAGTTGATCTCTGAACAAGCACTGATTTTAATGTAATTATTTTCTTAATTAATAATGACCCCAATTTAAATGAGTTAATTCACATCTTCATATATCTGCAATGGTTTTTATGCTTATGATCTTTTCAATTATTGATTGAATCATACATAACTGTACATTTTGATTTTCCTTTTTTGGGATGAATAAAGTATTTGAATTGAATTGATTTTCTGTGATAAAGCCAAGGTTTCTTTCTTTGCAACTCAAGCATAAGCATTATATTTTCTCAATTTTTTTTTTTTCAATTTTCATGGAAGAAGAAAAGCTAATAATGACATACAAAATATGACAGGTGATAGGTGTGAAAAGTCATTATTCTTACTTTGTTCTATTTGATGGAAAACCTAGAGCTCTGAAAGATCAAGACAAGAGGAGTGCCGATGCTAATTATGTGACAGAATACAGAGATAACAATGGTGTCCCAGGCACCTTCCTCTCTCCAGTGGTTGTACAGCAATTATCCGATACAGCCGCTGATGATGACTGGATGATGAAGATCCAGGGCACTTCAGGAACAATGCCCTCCCCTTACCGCCCACAAGCCTTTCATCAAGAAAATTTTAATCCATTCGCGAAACCAGAGGCCCACCACCACACGGGTGAAGGCAATCATCACTCACTGTCTCATGCCCATGAGAGCTCTGTCGAAGAAAGAGTTCCTATCACATCTCAACAAGATGTTAACAGACACCTGAAGCATTACCAAATGCCAGACCACTTTTCACCACACCAGAATGTCACTGTGACATCAGCTTCTAATGACAATGCTGTTGGCTTACAGGATGTTGAATCAAAAAATGTGCCACCTCCCCTCCCATTGTCAGCTCCTCCATCATTACCCTTCAGGGGTAACATCTCTAAGGAAATTCATCAGAATGTTGCTGTAAGTAGATCAGTGGTGCTAAGAATACTCATAGGAAGCCATTTAGCTTCTATACATTGACTGCAATGATGACTCTTTACTAGAAGGAAAAATTAGTTGTTTGAAACATATGTGGGATATAAATATATTGAGATCATCATATTAATATTACAGGTATTATTCTTTCTACTACAATGACTTTGTTTTAATTTTCAGTCCTCTTAATATTTACCGTTTTCTCAAAGACCAAATGCCTGTTTTCTTGTTTCTTCCCATTTAGCACTTAGATATTATAGTTATATATCCACTGCTGTATTTCGGTTCTGCTCAGATTATCAGAAAGGTTGTTGCCATTGGAAGGTAGACTGAGATTTGAGTCTCATTGGCATACAAGTTAAATGATTAAACAGTAATACTTGGTAGAATGTGATTATGCAAGTCATTCTTAGTTTCTCTGAGACAGTAGTCTATCCTCCTGATTTTAAAATCGATTATCATATTATACACTTGAATTGAGTGATACAATGTTGTCAAAGACAAGGTTGGGATTTGTGACTCGAAAGAGGGACTCGTTTTCAGTCCATTTAGTTGATCACACAACCACAATGTAACACAAGATGTCATTTACAACATACTTGTATTTTTTGGAAGTAGGATGTAAAGGGAATATCGGCTAGTACTGAAGGACACACACACACAAACACACACACACACACACACACACACACACACAGACATGTTGATTGATTAGCATACTTTAAGTGAAGACAAATTTCTTGTGCTAGCTGCAGTTATTATTATATTTCTCATTTTGATGTTTCAATCCCTAGTCAGACTCTATTTTTTAGTTTGATTTACACTTGTTTTTCATGTTAAACAGGTGTCTGATGATGTATATTCTGGCTACCAAGTGCAGTATAATGCGACTGCAAAGCAAGATATCAATCCAGAGGGTTACTTCTATTTGGGGGAAAAACATGCTGATTTCTTCTTGAAAGGTACAGCATTTGACATGAATATAAATAATGATTAACTATAAAGGGGAGTCAAAACTTAATGGAAGTTGACTTCTATCTTAAAAACTAAATAATAAAGGAACATGTGTGATAGTGCAAATTGAAGGCACATTTCTCAGGATCAGATATTTATTTATCAACATAGTCTCCTGTCTTTTCCATAGTCATATTCCTCCTTTTTGTTAAGCTATGTATGCCATCTTCCTAAAACTGATTAGGTCAGTCTTTCAACCAGGCTTTGACAGCAGATTTGACTTCTTCATCGTCCTTGTATTGGTGAACCCTCATAGCTTCTTTGATTGAACCAAACAGATCAAGTCTGATAGAGCCAAATCAGATGACAATGGTTGATATGGAAGCAATCCCAGCCAATTGAAATAATTGTCTCCCTTGTCAATACACTTGTATGCATAGAGGCATCATCACGGTTGAAAAGTACTTCACTCATTTCCAAATCGGGTCTGACATGGCAAATTCTTGCTTTGAGGCATTTAATTGACTGGATGTATGATTCTGAGTTTACAGTCTTCTCTTTGGGGCGGGAATTATGTGTGGATCCTGCCATGCGTGTCTCAGAAAGCATTGGCTATGATTTTGCTGATTTTTTTCTCTCTTGATTTTCTTTGTTTTTGGTGAAGTTGGAAGGCACCATTCCATTGAATGTCGCTTTGACTCAGGCCTGTAGTGATGGCCATGCTTCATCTCCATGAATGAATCACTGATAAAAGATCTTCTTTTGTAACAATGTACCTGCTTTGTCTTTTTCTCAGGCGTCAATTGTCTTGGATCCCAAAGAGCGCAAACTTTTGAAAACGCAAGCGACTTCACAAGGTTATAAGCATGTCTGGGGCTAACATCTAACTCCATAGATAGCCCATCCAATGGAATTCTTCTATTTGTTCTGATTAATTTATCTGCTTTTGCTCTTATGGTCATTGACACTGTGAGAAGGTCTGCAAACATGAGGCTTGTCTACTTAGCTTGGAGATAGCACCCCTTCTTCTTCATTTTATCGATACACCTGCAAATGCTGCTTAAAGTTTCAAAATTGAAGCTTGATCATTGTAAAGATTTTAAAGTCTTTTTGTGGATACTTGCTGATGTTTCTCCCTCTGAAATCAGTAATTCTGTTACAGCTTTTTGTTGGACTTCCTGTATGGCAAACAGTTTGAAATGACTTCACCAAATCAAATACTGTAATATCCAATTTTCAAAAGAAATCATTTTGGTGTGGAGAGTATGGTTGTAATTATGTGTATTCCAAGTTTCATAAAATTTGATGCAAAAACATGGCTGTTATGACCACATTTCCATTACTCTTTGACTCCCCCTTGTAAGAGTATTTATGTGGTGCCAAAATAATAATAATGATTAAAAAAATATGGATGAATGGAGGCACTATACAAATTCAAATACATATAATATGTACCCAAATTAAAACTTAAAAACAAACATATTTATATCACTCAATACAACAATTTTCCAAAAGTACAATCATTATTTACATCAAAACATGTTTGTTTAACATTTATGTTAGCTTACGGCCCTTTAATTTAAGAACCCACTAAATCAGTGAAACAATTGTTATTTTAAAGTCACCCCACCATCACCCTGAAAAACCTACGTATAACACCAAGGAAGTAAGTCTGTCCGAAAAAGATTTTATTAACTTTACCCATTCGCTCCCCATATCAATGACTATTTCAGCAATCCAAATGATCTACTTGTAGACATACATATAGTAAGAGTTATTATCATTTCCAGTGTACAACGTCTTATGATGGACTAAAACGCTTGTCATTCTCTTTACCACCTTAGTTCATATCTACTCTCTGAAAGTACATATGTTTTGAATGCAGCAAGATTAAGTAGAATAAATGAGATGATTCTGAAGTTTGTTTTTTTGTTGTTGTTTTTTTAATTTTTTAAATTTGAATTCCACTAAAAGTTTAGGTTTGAAATCTCACATTACTTAAGAATCATGAATCTTTGCATGATCGCAGGGAGATGCTTGATATAAGAAATAGGCTAAGTTTCATTTTCTAAAATGAATACTTTTTAGTTGGAAAATATTTGCTTTTTCAGAAAGCACAATTTTTATTTATCAAATTTAAGTAGATGTTCCAGTAATTGTACCAAAATTACAACTCAGACTGGCAAAGTTAAAGTCAATGACAACAGTTAGTTTTGTTTGTAGTCTGTCTCTCTCTGAATCTGTTTTTGTTTTATTTGTTTATTGTTTTTTGTTTTTTAAATTAAAATACATTACTATGTCGCTGTAGTGGATATTTATGGATTGCTAGGAAATACTTGTGTGTAGCTGCCAGCGACTTACTTCTGTCGTCATGTAACATTCAGTCTTCAGAGTGTCAAGTCCGCAACAAGTAGATTGTAGTGCCCTGGCACTGCATCTCTACCATGTCCCCCAATGTCGTTTTAGCAATCATTCCAGTGTATGTTGTGGGTGTTCATATTTCTGTAAGTGTGTGGTATTGTATGGGATGAGTATAGAGACTGTTAAGCTTCATCTTTAAATGTCCTTTCAGAGGGTACAGAGGAGAGAAGAACGTACGATCAGCTGGAAATTCTCTACCGAGCTCGGGGTCGTGAGTTAGAAGATCTCCAATGGAAGCTGGAGAAACAGAAAGATGAAGGCGCCAAGGAGATACGAATTCTCAAACATAAATTGGCTGTTTCTAGTGGTAAGTGCTACTTTTTTGCTTTAATCCATTTGACTCTGATCTCCTGCCTTTTAAAAAACCATAAACCTGTTTTCCTGAACACACTTGCCATAAGTAGGCACAGGGTCCTTTTTTGATCTGATGCCTGATTACTGATATAACCATAGCAATAGAAAAATAGGAGTAGTTGTTAACACGTTTTTAACAGTTTTTTGTCCCATTAACAATATTAACATAGAGTGTACCCCTACTACCTATGTATCAAAGGCTTGTTCCATAGAAAAGCATAGCTTCTACCATTGTATTGTCTGGGTAGGGTTTAAAGAGTTGACGATGGGGGCATGTTTTTTTCATTTTTGATAACCGGAATTGACCTTTAAAAAAATAGACATCTATTTATCTCTTTACATTTACTGATATCTCCATTAACTGAAATGTGATAAATTGATGATTTTTATTCGCATCAACTTTGTCATTGCAGGAGAAGCTGAAGGAGCCCAAGAGAGTCTAAAACAATGCCAGATTCTTCTACAACAGTCAAAGTCTGATCTCTCCGATTCAAGTGGTCGGATCCGTGCATTAGAAGCACAAATTTCCTCGTTGACTGAAGTGAAAGAAGAGGTATGTGAAGCCAGTTTTATTTTAAAGTAATCCGCTTAAAGTAAACTTGTTTAGTTGAAATCAACTGTATTATACCCATTATTTTCCCTTAATAGCCCTATGTATCACAATTCAGATGACATCAACTGTTTTGGGGTGGACTTTCCCATAAACTCAAGTGTCTAACTGTCAGACCTTGTGTTGTGATTTCTTGACTTCTTTGCAGTCTACAAAAAGCGTATATCTATTGGAGACAATGGGAACCTGTCATACCATTCTGGTAACGGGCATCTGCTTTTTTTTCTGATGCTGAAATAATTTAAATAAGTTATCTGCAATGTATTCTAAGACATTTATGTGTCCATGCTTATTTTGTTGCATGGGAAATATCTCCATCTGTGTTTAATATCTGAATGAAAAAGAATTGGTACCATTACCTATGAAAAAAAGTTTAAGTTGAAACCTTCAGGCTCTGCTGTAGTATACTTCATACTTTTTTCCTTGCCCCATTGAGATATAAAATGACACCTCTAGGGATGGATGATTTTATCAGAATATAGATATTCAGAATGATATTGAATTTTTCAATTTTCTAAACATCCTCTAATTATTTTTTTAGCCATATTTTACTTGTCTTAGTTTAAAAGTAATGTACAGTCGAGATAACTCAATCCAAATCCTCTTATTTAAGGTTCATTCATTTTCTTTTTGAAATAATGGAATCAAGCGTAAGGCAAACAGTTGGATTGGTTAATCCAGATCTCATCATACTGTATCCTATTTGCCTTTTGGCTGATTAAAAAATTCCTGTCATAAATTATAAATGACAGAAGCTACATAATGGGTGCTCATGCTGCCTTTTTCCTGTATTTAAACAATGCGTTTGTTTCATGAATGGAAACCTGACCAGACAGCTCTCATTGTCATTGGCATATTGTAAAAAGTATCCTTTGCTGGTTACTTCTTCTGACATCACCCGTTTCCTTGTAACAATATTGCAATGATTTTCATGTTTTCACAGGATATGGATTAAGCAGGATGTACTTTGGTTTTTGTTTGGTGGTTTGTTTGGTTTTTTGTTTTCTTTTGTTTTTGGTTGTTGGTTTATTTGTTTGTTTGTTTGTTTGTTTTTTTTGTTTCTTTAATTCTTCATGAATTTTGGAATTGAGGTGGAATGGCATATATCTGGACTAATGAAGTTGGTAAATCTGCACTTCTATGGAGATATTATGTGAAATTTTGATAGCTAATAACTTTTTACATTGTATAATGTCATCAACTCTTGATAACATAATATAATGTTGATAAAATTTTGCCTCATTTTCATTTGCAGCTGATTAAAAAGTTGCAGATTGGAGAATCAACCATAGAGAATTTGAGCCATCAAGTCCAGGAGCTTCAAGATACAGAAAGTTTGAGCAGAGCAAGAAATGAACACGAGGCCGTGGTATCTTCACTCAGTCAGCGATACGAACGGGAAATTCTGTCCTTGAAGGAGAAACTAGATGAGACAAGCACAAATTTAACAACCAAGGTTTTATTTTTTCATTGAGAACATGGACAACTTCTGTCATCTTTTAATTTTTGTAATAAAAAAGCAACGACAAACCCATCATATCGCATATCAAAACAAAGCAGATTTCCTCACCTTTTTAACCGAATGATTAATGTATTCATACACTCTACTCAGATTTAGTGCGCATTTAAAGTAGATCCACTTCCGCAAAATATAATTCACATTTTACTAGTCGTTAATTTCCATGAACGAAAAGCATGGGCTTTCAAATAGAAATGGTTTTTAATAGTTTGAAATATTAATACAATGTTATAAAGCGTATGGTACCTTAAAAATTAATTTGTAAAAGAACTATAAAAGATAGCTCAAAAATTCAAAAAGCATAATAATCAGCATATTTTATAGCTTTTAGGAACAATAAACCTGGAAAAGTCAGAATTGCGTCACTTACGCCCTTTTCCCAGACTTCCACACAAATAATTCAAACCAACGCCAGTTCTCTGTTGGTACTTATTCAGTATTTGTATATCTTACAATTTTGAATACATTTCTTAGGTCATATGTTTTACAAATTTATTTAATTTTCTTCATGCGTTTTCTGTCTTTATTTTTATGTCTAAAGAAATACTTTGTGATCTATTACATGTTTGTCACACAGTTCTCCTTTTAAAACAGTTTTTGTTTTTTATTTATTTTTTTTTGTTAAACTCCATTTTTATGTCCTAGCATTCTTCTACTTCTTAATTAAAAAGAAATCCTCCTTTTCTTTATTAGTGCACCCTTATAACTGTAGTCCAGTGGGTTGCTTTTTTTTTTTCTGATGCTGCTGTTACATTGTAAAATTTTTTAGTCATTATTGTCTTCTTTTTTTATCTATACCAGACTGAAGAGACTTGTTGGCTGAAGAGGCAATTGGCAGACAGTAGCAAGGAGTTGGAGCAGGCTCAAATTTCAAGAGGGGAAACTATAAATAGACTGACCAAGAGTCTAGAAGATAGCCAGAGGCAGTGTCAAAGTCTGCTAGAGCGTGGTAATAAATAGAATTAAGAATAGTATTATTGTTGATGTTTTTGATTGACCCAGGTGTTGATTTTTGTGTGTATGAACAATTATCCCTAATGCTCCCTCTATTTGTGATGATTATGTATTTGAATTTAGTGATATAGCCTCCCTATTTTTATTTTTATAAGGTAGAGATGTGTTGGTATGGACGAAGTCAAAGTGGGAATATACTATTATCCTTATTCAAAACAGAGGCTTTTTTATTTATGTAGATATTCCTATATATTATTAAGAACTTCAGTATGATTCACTACTGTACAACAATTCAATTCCAGATAGATCAGTCAGTGTTACTTTCTGTTACTTTCTCTCTTTTTGTATTTTTTAAAATCATTATTTTTCAAGTGATTTAATCTCTCTATGCATTCTATAACATCTTTATCTCTGTACAATATTATAATTATTTCAAAGGATCCTTTGCTATACAATTACCATTTTCCTTGAAATTACTACTTTTAACAGTGAGGTTCTTTTTTTTTTTTTACCTCTCTTGGGTGGCAAGTTACAGATGTAGCAAAATAAAGTATTACTATTGACAATTAATTATAAAGCTTTCTGTGTTTCGTATATGTGGAATCAGTATGTGCATTATTATCTCATTATACTATAGTTGAATCTTACTATGAGACCTGGGCAATCTCACTATTGCATAGATATTTGGCTTAGGTGGTCTGTTGATGAACTGGAGGAAATTTTCTCTTTTTACAAGAAAAGAAGTGCAAAATGCAGTTTATACCGAGAGTAATCTATGTCTTTTAAATGTTTGCAGCATCAGGACAGGAAGTTGCTTCATTGCGGGTACAACTTCAACAAACCATTGCTTCCAAAACTATCTCAGAGGACATGTGTTCATCGTACAAGGTATTAGATCAGAACACTAGATAAATGGTGGTGTATTTAATCATTTAATTATTAATGAACAGATAGAAATTCTCTTCACCTCACTCCACTTGTAAGAAGATTGCACCTCTATTCTCTTCCTCATTTAGACCCATGTACTCTGTCGTACTCTTACTGACCCTCATTCCTCTCTTTTCTAGTGCATTTTGGCACTTCCCCAGATTCACTTGGATCTTTCTCGAATATTATATTATTATTATTATTTTTATTATTATTATTATTATTATTATTATTATTATTATTATTATAATTACTATTATTATTTTTATTATTATTATTATTATTATTATTATTATTTTATAATTATTATTATTGTTATTATTATTAATATTACATACAATATTACATACTATATACATATTATATATTGTTACACACATAATGATATGTGTGTGTGTATGTGTATGTGTAATATGTTCATGTATGTAGAAATTCTTGTCTTGCTTTTGTAACTCATTAAACAAAATTATTTTTGTCAAATTTGGTATTCTCTTTCTTTCTCATTCTTGCTTTGTTTCCCCCTTGTTATTTTTGATAATACCACAGTATTGACTTTCAGTTTCCCTTGCCTTGTTTTTCACATTGTTCCAGGCTGAAATAAAGGAATTGAAAGAACATCTGAACATGTTTGAATCAGCATCTGCACTAGGGGCTGTCACCACAGCCGGTGGTGCCTCCACCCAGAGTGGGCCGTCCCTGGACGACTCCATGACGGATCTCGGCATCAAAAAGGCTCTGGATTTCGGAACTCCCCATTCAACTTCAAAGTAAGTCTTTTAGGTGTCATAGGCCTCTCTCAAACCATGTCCTTTCAGGCAATCCCCGGATATTGATTTTTAATCATAATGTAAATGCAGATTAAAGTTGTTTCATATAGTGGATTATGTATTTATTGCTGCTCTATAAGGTCCCTTGATAAGCAACAAGGCTATTGCGAAGCATTCTAGTAGATGGAGTGGTGTACATATGCTAATCGTTTTGTAAGCTTTGACTCATGGCAGAAGACATGCATCTTGAGATATTGGAGTGCATTTTAATGTTGTTGACACCGTGCTGTACCATCAGCATAGATAATACATTGTACATAATTGAACACATTAAATCAAATAATACATTGTACACACAGAATTGAAAGTCGGTTCAGAATGGCTATTGTTTGTT
>JBCJKE010036742.1:0-12162 GCA_039654525.1 Melibe bucephala | reverse complement strand
GGGGGTTCGGGTTATTTATTTAATTCTTTTTTTGCAGTGGAAATCTATATAATTTTGTGTTCTTTTCTCAAATTCACTTCTCCACGGTGAATATTGTTACATTTATTTTAATGATATATTCACATTCTGTTTTGAGTTTTTGGAAAAGAATTAAATAATGAAACTGACTTTGAAAATCATGTAGTGTAGTACTGTGTGTGCAAACTACTGGAGATTTTAAAATGCATCTACTCTTTGAGAGAAATTATATAACAGAGCAAGACAGACGGCCTTTCATCTCATGGCTACTGTGAAGCAATTTTTCCTTTATGATGAAAATATTCCCCTTATATTTCCCTTTCTACAAGTGAGCGCCAGAAAACAGCAGATGAGAAGAATATAAACAGAATTAACAGGGAAATTGAAAGAACAGCGACAATGTTGCACCAGACAATGGACGAACATCATAGAATATCCACAATCAACCACCACATAAGGGATCAGCTTCAGTCAGAAGAGGACAAAGCTTACAGGACTGAGGAGACATTAAAGGTAAACTGAAAAGGGCATATTTCTGTTGCCTTTTGTTGTTGTTTTGTTTTTTTTCTGTTGTTTTTTTTTTTAGTGAGGGGTGGGGGGAGGGGGGGGGGGGTCTGATTGAATTTGTTTGCTCAATGGCTTGTTTTATCCAAGTAACTATATATATATTGATACATTGCCCTTGCTTCATGTAAAAATGAGATGTTCACTCATCACAAAAAGTAAGAGTGAAAGAGATTTGTAATGGAGATAAAGTATTATGAGTATTATCTAATCATAATAAGTATGATAAGACAAAAAGTAGACTTTTGGGAATGGTTCATTTAAAGTTGAAAAATATTCTGCTCTTCTTGATCAAATCAACAAAGGCAAAATTTTGATATTGTTTTATCTATTACAGCAAACTGCGGAAACTCTACGGCGCCAAGTTAAGGATGAGATTCACACACGTACAGTTCTGCAGGCGAGAATAAATTCAGATGCTGCGGAAATTGATAAAGTGAAGGGTGACTCAGCCAAAAAAAAAGGGAAGGTATGAATAGAACAAGTGTTCTGTACTTAAACAAAGCTACATGGAACTGTAACTGTGTTATTTTTTTTTCCTTGCTTATTTTTATTTGGTGGATAATAAGTAAACATGCCCAAAGTAAGTCAGATCTTTTTTTTTTTTCAGGCTAAGAGTGTTGCAGATGATGTGGAAGTTGCTGTTAGCAGTGTTTTGGACAAAGTGGAGAAGCTCAGAACAGCCAAAGAAGAAAGGAAAAAGGTTTCCAGATTGCATTTTTTCTTGAGAAAAATCAATTTAGATAATAAATAAAGTAAACATCATTAATGAATATACATTTTGATTTTTTTTAAACGCTTTCCCCTTTTTCTTTCTCTTTCCTTCTCTTTTTTTCTTTGCAATTGAGAGCAGACAAAAGGTAGATACTTTAATCTATTGCAGTAAATAGTAGAGAGAAAAAAGTAAAATAATAATCCTTGCACAAGCTCTACTGATTTAAGACTTGTATCTTTAATTTCCTGCGAAATTTTCAACAGTTAACTAGATTGCAACTTCTTTGTAAGAAAACATGGAGTACAAAATAAGTATGATATAAAAAAAAAATGGAGTATTTAATTTGATATGCACTTTGATGATTCACACTGATAGTAATACTCTATTTGACTAAGTCAGTCAGTCAGTATAAAGGTATGATAAATACTATAGTCCACGATTAAGTAACACTTCCATTTTGATGATCTAGTACACTCACTCCTCTCCACCTAACCACCCAATTACTGGTAGTAGTTAAATTATCCTAGACTCAAAGCTGATATAGAGAAATGGCTAGGAGTAATGCCTATAAAATATATTCTGATAAACTTTCTATCATGTAATGAGCATATTGTATTTACTGGTGACAATACCACTCTTTTAATAATAAACTTCCAATCAATATAAAATATATGAAGGATTTGGAAGTTTTTAAGCTGATACTTAGATGTACATAGCTAATATCAAAATACTAGATAGAGTTATTTTTTGGTGCATTGACAGGAATACTCAGTAATCTTAGTTTATCAGCAAATTTGATGATAAAACGGACTTATTTCTCTCCACAGAAAATTGAAAACCTGAATTCTCAGATAGCAGAGACTGAAAAGCAACACAGAGAAAGCAGTGAACGATTTCATGGAACTTTGAGTAAAATTGAACCGCGTCATGATATCCTCAAGGTAAGCCTTTTTGCAAACTGAAGTGCTTGCCAAGTTTGGCTGGTGCCATATGGTAAAATTGACTTTTTTTTTTTTCTCTGGCCGGTGGAAAAATGCCAGGTTATGTATCAGTCAGTCAGAGAGTTTTCCTGCATTTCATCACATTAGAGATAATGACATTCCATTTATCTCTACAACCAAATATGCAAAGGGTGTCCATTCCAGGAGAAGCCTTGTTCAATAGTCCTCTGTTCAGGTTTATTATCAGAAATGAAAAAAAAAAAAAACAAACAAAAAAAACAACAAAAAAAAAAACAAAAAAACAAAGAAAAAACAACAAACTTGCATTTTCCCCTAAATGGCTTATCCAGATTAGACAGCTAGCTTTCAATTTTTGACTGTACATATAATTATTATGATACCTTGCTTGTTAGTTGAAATAATGTGTATGCATACCTTTATTATATTCTCATCACTTTTAAGTGTTATAATTTAAATTTTCCTTCAGGCGGAGCTTACTGATTTGACCAAACGTATTGAGCATATTGACTGGCGTACAGAGTTGATGAATAACAAGATAGAGGAGATGAATGCCGCTCAAGGAATGATGGAGCGATCTGTCAGTTCATCAGAAAAAGCAATCACAGTTTTAACGTGAGTTTATGTCTGTTTTAAGTTGGAATTTTATGTTTGATTTTTTTGCTTTTTGTTGTTTTTGGTTGGGGTCTTTTGTTTGTTTGTTGTTTTTTTTTCGTTTTGTTTTGTTTTTTGTATTTTGTTTCTGTTTTTGTTGTTGTTGTTGTTTTTTGTTTTGTTTTGTTTTTGTTTTCTTTGGGGGGAGGTATTTTTGTTTGTTTGTTTGTTGGTTTTTGGTTTCGTTTTGCTTTTTTTTGTTTTTGTTGTTTGTTTTTTTAATGGGGTTGGGGCTAGTGGGGGTTACCAGATTTTGTTCAAGTAAATATTTCAGCTTGTAAGTGTCTTAATAAAGAGGGTGCTGTTTGTATTCAAATTTCTTACTTTCAATACATACAGTTAACCCAAATGACAAAATATTTCATCAATGACAGACTAAGTATTAATGTAATATTTGATATTTGTCACATATTTTTGCAATGAACATCTATATTCCCATAAAATTAATTGATATATATATATATATATATAAATATATATGTGTGTGTGTGTGTGTGTGTGTGTGTGTGTGTGTGTTTGTGAATGTGCGTTTATAGATTTTCTATTGAAAATTTTTACACTATGCACATATTAAATGAAAGTGCAGTTTACAAAAATATATCTGTAAATTTCTAGGGCTGAACTTGAAGAAGTCAACATTCAATTAGAAGCTGGTAGAAAGATTGAAGGAGATCTGAGGAAACACTACAATGACACAATTGGTGAGTCAGTTTTACTTGTAATGAAAGGAAAAAAATTAAAATAGATAAATTACAGTTTAAAAATTTCTTTGGTAAGAGTAAGACTTGTAATCAAATGAAGCTATCAAACTCTAAAAAATAAAGGAATATTTTGCTACAAAGCACAACATGAAATATAATTCACTTCATGAATTAACTGATTCTGGTTCTTAGCATGTTCATTCATCATACTGTGTCACTTTACAAAGTTTACTCTCACTGGGTACCATTCTCTGTACGGTTCTTAAAATTTTTATTTGTTTAATTTTCCATATATTTCTAAACAATTTGATGTCTTTAAGCTAAGCTACTTAAATTTGCACTACTAGTATGATCCTGTTTTATCTACTCAGAAATATGCAAATACATGTACATAAATTCTTCTTTCCATTTTGTCATCAGAACGTATTAGGAACAATGACAACAAGCATGGGAAATTGCTGAAAGACAGGCAAGACGTTCTTAAAAAGCATGAAGTAAGTAAACAGACATCAAGCAGTTTCACATTCACATGCTCTCAATGGTTAGTTTGTCTGTGTACATAATATGCAATGAAAATTAAATGCCTCTCTTATAGTTCACTTCCCCCCCAAAAAAAACAAAAAAAAAACGCAAGCAGTGTAAGTTTTAAGATGTCTCTAATTGTGTATGTGTATGTGTGCTATGTTTTGTCTTTGGTTTTTTTTATTTATTGTTGTTTTGATTGATTTTAGTTGTTTATTTTTGTTGTTTATTTAAGGTTTTTTTCTTCCCTTGATCTCATATACCTTTTGGATATTTGTCATGCAAGTATGTACATCACAATGATCATATCACTTTGTAATTTCCATTTGAGAGATATGTACATTAGATGAATTATATATAAGTGATTGCATTTTGTTATTTATAGGATCATTTACTTATTTGTCTATGATTATTATAAATGATTTAAATGAGCAGTCACTGTGGATGATGTTTACCAAAAGCAGGTCATAAGATAATAAGATGTTAAAATCCTCTTTCTCAGTCACTTTGCTGTTTGGCCTTTTACTTTTAATTTAGATTAATTTTGCCCCACGATTATTTAGAATTTATGATATGTAAATAATTTTGAAAGTTGTATGAATATATTCTCATTGCTCAGAATGATAAAGTCCGCTTTGTGGAAAAGAACAAAGAACTGGCTTCCAAGTACAGACAACTCCAAAATGACTATGTGAAATGTAAAGAGCAGATGCTGCGCAGCTATGATGAGAGGGTCAAGTTTGAGGCTGCCATCACAGATGTTAAACAGGTAAAATATTGAGCATTTTTTTTAAATATGCTTGAAACTTATTTCCTGTCTGAAATGACTGATTTGCTTATAGCGGTGCAAATTTTATAGCAAATCTAATGAAGTTGATAGTTGACCCTTTGAAAAATGCATCATGTAAGTGTAAGGTTAATATGATGATAGAGTGTTTGAAACAATTCAATTTAAATGCGTGTGATAACCAAATGTTCATTGATTAACAACACAATCCTCATTTTGATTTATGCACTGGGACTCTCAAGAAGCACACTAGCTTTACTAAAAATCTAAAAAAGTCCCATTGGAAATCAACTCATCTCATTTATCCCGCTTTTTCCAGGCATTGCATGTATTTCATTGCATTTCATTAAGGATATGGTCAATATATATATATATATATATATATCAGTACCGTCACTTAAATTAAGTTAAAGTTAACCTCATCATACAACTTAATTCAGTTGATAGCATAATGTAGGTTTATATCCGTTGGAGTGAGAGATAAGTACTTGTCAGAGAAAGTTGAGAAAAGCTGATGCTCACGTAAAATAGTCTTATTGTAATGAATTGGAAATCCTAAACATACATTCTTCCAAAAGCAATAAATGTACATGGATTTGAAGCATGAACAATAACAATTGTGTACCATTGTGGGAATGGAAAGACCACTAGTTAGGACGGTTACCCACCAAGCCAAGGGTCATGGGTTTGATTCCTGGCTGTGCAAGATTCTTGTCTAGAGTAGGCAGAACAAATGAGTGACTAGTCCAATCAGAGATGGACAATTAACCAGGAAGTCCTTATGCTTTTTCACATAAAAATTAAAAACAACCTTGCTGGTTGAAAAAAAAAAAAAGAGCAGGCCATTATTCCTGTCAAAAAGACCTGTCACTGTCAGTTTCATAAGCCCCAACAACTTCTTGTACCTCAGACTCCTTGCCCTGTTCATCACTGTTCATTCATGTAGGTGGTTCAAAGTCAAAGATCAGAGAGGAAGGAAGTGTGCCTGGATATCTATACTCCTCTTACAATACTAGCCCAGGCGCAGCAATAACATTGCTACAAGATCATCAACGTTGCTACAAGATCGTAAACATTGATGCAAAAGGCCTCCAATATTGATAACGTTATTAATAAAATCTGAATGAATTAAATCATTTATCTTTGTAATTGATCTCAATTGATTAAAAATCATTTCATCCACAGTTGAAATCTCTGCAATCCAAGATGCATGGTGCTTTGGCAGAATACTTCAAGCTGAGTGGTTTGTACAACGAGGCTGAACTCAGTAAACTGGAGCATGCTTCCTCTGTGAATGGTGTTCGGGTATCAGAACTCCAAGTCAACATGGAGACTGCCTTGGAGGATATCTCTCAGTTTTTGAGTTCTCAGATGGATGGAAAGATGGCGAGACAAATGGCATGGGATGCTGTGAAAAGGAAGTCTGTATTTGCCCAACCACCCGAATCAACCCAGTTGCCTCCGCCATCTCGTGGAACTCAAATTTCTTCAAGAATTGAGTCGAGACAAGTGACTGAAATGATTGCCTAAGATAAATCTGTTATTTTTTTTTACTTTATTAAAATCTTTATGAAAAGTTTTTGAAAGGATTACCTGTTATTGTTGATAAAAAAATCTCCATCAGCTTTTAATACTTTTATGTAGGAACGATAAGCAGATTATGGTGTAAATGATCTATTAATGCTATTAAATATATATTTAAGAGTTAATCGTGATGTGTATCAACAAAAGGCATTGTAAATTATGCACAAGCGCATTTTTAAAGGTGGTTGTGGAAATGTTACAATCGTGATGAACAAAGTTTTAATGAGTAATGGGCCATTTCATATGTAACTGTAAACCCAAATACTAAATGGCTCAGGTATCAAACTTTTCAGAAATAGTGATTTTCTTTGAATGGTTTTGTAGGTTTTACTTATGCATTCTTTGGGGGTGTGTTGATCGTTGTTAGTTGGGGTTTTTTCCAGTAAGATGCCATATATTCATTACTATTATTATTTATTTTTGTTGTATTGAAAAGGTATTTAAAATCTTAATCTGAGTAAAAAAATGTTTCATTTCATGTACTTTGATGTCTTTGTCAATCCATTCCAAGGCCAAAAATTGTTTTTGAAACTGCTGTGTTAAAATTGTACTTAAAATGTCAAGTGCCTGTAAAGGATTAAAATGTTTTATATTTGAGTATTCTTAAAAAGTATATACACACATACATGTACACAAAACAGTGAAAGACAAAGAGAACCTTTGTAGATACAATAACAGAAAAACACATTACAAATTGTAAATTAATGGATCCATTATGTCTCAAAGAAATTAATGTTGCGATTACTATTACATAAAATGATAGCTGCAATATTTCCAGGTATGCTGCTAATTTCTTGTTCCTTTTTGTTTTGTTTGGCTAAGTCCTACTGTTAAAAATTAAAGATTTTTCAAATGTTTTTATTTATTTCACATTGATGATCAGGTTTACTTTGGGATCAAATCAACATTGCCAAACTTCATATATGATATGAGTGTGTATTTTAAGCCATTCTTTTGTACAAATAATAAAACAAGATTATACACACTATAACTATAATTTGCATTTTCATCCCGTGTTTACTTTTTCACTGCATTCCTGATTGAAGTGAATATTTTCGAATTAGTTAAGTTAATCTCCTGTTACAAGTTATTTCTAATTTGTCATTTTAAATTTACCAAAGCTGGCCATTAGCTTGATAGCTAAATAGCAAAAGCAAAATATATTTTGTTTATCAAGTTATTCATGTTGGATATCAAACTTTGTTCTTTGATCCATTTGCTTCCAAGCCACTGAATCAATAACTCAAGTATAAAACACCAGATTGTCTTAAGGAGTTCATAACCAACTGAAATTTGTATGTTTAAGTGTAAGTATTTACCTATAAATGTAAAACTGTAACTTGACAGTTTTTCCTCTCCCATACATATATTACATTTACATGTAACTATGAACCCAAA
Source organism: Melibe bucephala (assembly GCA_039654525.1). Lineage (NCBI taxonomy): Eukaryota > Metazoa > Mollusca > Gastropoda > Nudibranchia > Dendronotidae > Melibe > Melibe bucephala. The sequence goes on along the minus strand of JBCJKE010036742.1, from coordinate 4,260 downwards.
CATTAAATTGCTTTATGTACAAACTGATAAATAGTATGTGCACACTTGAAAATTAAGAACATTATGAAACACACACACACACACAAAAAGCCTGAAAACAAATCTGCATTAAATATGATACTTTGTTTAATTAAAAAAAAAATTAAGAATACATTAAATGTTAGAGGGAAGTAAAAAACAAACATGAAAATTGCAAATTCATATTTCAATATTATTAATTATAATTATTAATATATATTTAAATATGAATTACACTTCAAAGCAGTATCTAGAACGGATCATTTCAATTTCTGAAAATATATTCTTATTGGCAGGCTCCTTATTTAGAAAAATCTAATGAATGAATCAACAGGAATTTTCAAAAACATGATAGGCTTGTCAATGTCAGTTAAAAAACAACAACCAACAACAAAACACAGGGCAAACATTTTAAGGCCTGTAACTGTAACAGATTTGGGTGGAAATACAACTATCATAAAATCCTAGATTAATTATCAACTTTTAAAAACAGATTTTAAATCTCTGGACTATTTAAAGTCATTAAAATCATAAGAACATTAAAATGTAAATGACAAAAATTTCATACTGATACAATGCTGTAAAAATATAAAGGCCAGAAAGAAAAAAAAGAAGAAAGAAAATCAATTGTGACAGCACAGCATTTTTTTCTCTCTTAAACATCTGAATTTTTTACTTGATATGTTACTAAATTGATGTTTTCCTAATTTAATTTGATGACAAAACAAATGTAATTATGAAACATTTGAATTGACAAGAAAGGGGATTGTCAGGCATTTTATTAGCAGTTGAAATAGCAACAAAAAGAAAAGGTAAACTGAAAACTTAAGTCAGACACAAAAGTAGCAGGCCTTCAGTGTGTCACAATCAAAGATACATGAAGTTAAATACTTTTGATATTTCATAAAAGACAGGGAGCAAGTAATATTATATTGGACATCTGCTATTCATATAAAACAAGATTTTGAAACATATTTTGAGTGAGCTTTACAATTCAAAAATGAATCCTCATTGATTTCCTTTACTTTTTTCATTGGCTATTCAAAAGCTTTCAATGTGATTCAATTGTTTTAAAAAATCAAACAATACTGGAATGCTGAAAGTTTGCAACAAATAGTAGTATTAGAATTGGAGAGAGAAGTCGTCATCTATGATGTATAGCCTCTTTTTGACATACTCAACCTAAAAAAAGGTGAACAGGATATCAATTATCATAGACTCATTGTGGAGAGAGGTTTTTTTGTCTTTTGTTTATTGCAAGGTTTATGAAAAAAGAGACTACAAATATGAATATTTTATTTTAATGTATACATTAAATTCACATGGAGAAAGAAACAGAAATTTCCCAAGGGTGAGAATTGCCCAAATGGAAAAAGACATTTTGTACAAAGTGACACCAAAAGTTGAAATTACATTTTCCTTGACATACAAAAATTATGTAATTTTATTTTCTTTCATTAATTGAAAAATAATAATAAATGTAAAAAATACAATATACTCAGTAACAAAGTATGTGTTGGTGATCTTATTTACAATATTTTGTATCCAAAACCATCATAATAGTTTAGGAATAACGTCAAAGGGAAAATTCAATCAATCTAGAGGTAATAGTGCAATAAAGTGAAACTGAAACACATTGTGGAAATTCTCTCCAAGGATTACCAAAACACCTGATATGATAATTACATCTCAAAAATAGGAATATCATAAAGTTTCTGACAGTAACATATGTGTGGCTCATAAGTATTGTTCTGGGCAAAATGTAGTAGCAGTAGTGGACATTCTGATAAATAGGTAAAAAGAAAACCACACAAATTTTTTTTTCTACACCACATAAATTTGTGCACATTTTAATACTAAATTTTGATATGATTAGTTTTGTAAGAATACCTTAATTCAGCCCTTTCATTACACTACCACTGACTATACAAATACATAATGTATGACAGCGATAAAAAGGCCAGAATGGTGCAATCTATAAGAATTCTTTCCAAAAAAATCTTTATATACGTTTTCAAGTCAGACTTTAACATCTCATTCTGCACAAGTATGTTTTAATACACACAAAAAAACCCCACAAACTTTTTACCCTAAACTATATTGATGAGGAGCCACTATCACATTTCTTTATACCACAGCACTAAAATGAAACAATACACAATGAATTAAGTTTAAAAAATGTGTATGACAAGAGAAGCCTATTTTGCAAATGAAAAAGAAAAAAGAAAAGGAATTGATTACTATTTTCTTTGTCCTCACATCTATGGGGAAAAATTAAGGTGAAAAAATTGTTTCAGGCAAGATTAGTTTTTGAGGTATTTGAGGATATTAGCTTCAAACCAAGCATCTGTGAACTGGAGGTGTTCGCCTGGTGACTCCAAAAATGCCAAACGTCCAGTGGCCTTCATTTCCTTCAATCCAAGCAAATCCTGTGGCATAAAAACATGATTTTCATGCATAAAATAATAATAATAATAATAATAATAATAATAATAATAATAATAATGGTAATAATATCAATGATTATAAAATTAATAATAATAATGATAACAATAATGATGATAATAATGATGATAATAATAATAATAATAATAATGATGATAACAATAATAATAATGATAATAATAATAATAATAATAATAATAATAATAATAATAATGACATTTAAGCACCTTCACTCAACGCACTGCACGAGAGTATTGATGTCTTAAAATGTACAAAACATGTGATATTATTTATGAGAGAAATATAAAGATCTAAGAAAATAATAAGAATCATGATTGAAAGCATAGAAAGGATCCATTGATATCATCAAACAACATGACAATTTTAAAACACATCCAATTTCATGTGATCAAAAACAGGCAGATCTAAACATGTCAGTTTCCAGGTGAAATTTAAAAGATGTACAGGAAGCACATTTTCTCAACCTCAAAGAGATATTATTCCAAATTTTATGACCCTTATGTCTGAAACATCTCTAGAGAACTTCAAAGAAGTTTTAAATTTGAATTTCCTCTTTCAATACATTACACATGTCAGTATACCATGAATGTCTGTATTGTGCTTCTCTTACTATGGTACTGGTAAATATTGCTGCATACAAATGGAAATAAAGGTGCCAACCTTCTGATACAGTTCTGTTTGCTCCATTGGAAGAACCTCCTTGCTCTGGCCTGGCTTGTAGAACCCAAACCACTGGTGTGACAAAGGGAATGAAGCAAGACAATGCAAGACATGTATTATACACCCATTATGAGTATGAGAAACTATAAATAATTCGTTTAAAAAACAATGCTATTGCCCAAGCCATATAACAAATTTCTGTATAACATCCTTCTTTTCTTTTCTGTACAATTTTAAAAGTAGCATCAATATATATATATAAAAAAAAGGCTTTAATATTGCATCATCTCTTTGAGGTACGACTTTATCAAAAGAGTCATCTTATACGAAAAATCTACATTTATTTAAGACGCACTATGCCTTAGTCAAGTGAGCAATTATCATCTACCTCTTATATTCATTTTAATAAAATGATCTCCACTGCCTTCACTAAATGGAGTAATGTAACTATGTATTATATGCCTATTTTGGGAAAATTAGACATATATGCAATGCCTTTAACAGAATGGTTAGGGCTAGTCATTCATGTCGGAATTTATGGAATTGAAAAAACAAAAACTTTTTTGGTTTCCCATACACCATCTGCCTTTGCCGCAGGAAGGGTGTGGGCAACACTAGTGTAATAAGATAATAAAGTCAAAAGTAAAATAAATAATTTTGTTTGTTTGAATGCCAAGTGAATGCCAGCAGTGCTGTCAACAGAAGGATATCAAGCATGTGAAATCAGCGATGAGTTATTATATTTTAAAGAACATACAGTTTCTCCTGCATTATTTATATAATCATACATTGACAACATTTCTTTTTTAATACATACATGAAGAATTCATAAACATACTAGTCATTTTATTACCTCACTGTCTTTAGGCTCAACCATAGTGTCATCTCTGAATTTCACAAGAACCAAATTTTTCAGCTTCAGAAGGTTGGTCTTATAGGTGACATTAATTTGCTTTAGAAAAAAGAAGCAACCAATAATTCTTTGACTATTTGGCATTCAAATAATGTAAATGTCTTATGGAAGGATAAATGTTAAAAAAAAAGAAAAAAAAAAAGAAAGAAAAAAAAAAGGAGGACTTTGATAATTTTGGATAAAAAAAGCTATATATATATGTA
>JBCJKE010036631.1:0-12163 GCA_039654525.1 Melibe bucephala | reverse complement strand
AGAGGAATGTTCTCGGCGGTTTGAATACGTACGGCAACAAGTTCGCTTTCAAATTCTATGTCTGTTACTTGGTCACTAATAATGCATGATCTAACCAATATCAGGACACCTCCATATCCTGAACCATCTCGTCGATCTTGGCGGTACAGTTTGTACCCTACAGGTTCAATCTCTCTGTCTGTTATTTTCGGCGACAACCAAGTTTCGCAGCCGAAAACAATGTCAGGGTTGGATGTTTCCAAAAGGTGCCACAGAGATGCCTTTTTTGAGTTAACACTCTGAAAGTTAATTACAAGGGCCTTGAGATCACTATTCTTGTCTGTGTTGCAGTTTTGTTGATAAAATGATTCCATCTTTTGACTATTACAGCGGTTATTACAATTAATTAAATAATTAAAAATTCCTTAACCATGATATTAGAACAATTCAGTATATGGCTTCTTTTTACAGCATTACATGATGACCTAATTGCCTTCACAGTCACAGAACTAGATATAAATCTATAATGTTTGAATATTTGTATGGTGGTCTAGAGAAAGGACAGATTTGTCACTATTTTGACTTTTCCAGGTTTTTTTGTTTCTAAAAACTAGAAAATCAGCTAATTATTATGCTATTTGAATTTTTGAGCTACTGTATCTATTATAGTTGTTATTTAATTTAATTTTTAAAGAGCCTTACATCAAGTGAGCGAAATAGAGAAAAATGCCTTCAAAGTTTTAGCATTGAAAATAGAACCAGATCTCTAGATCTAGGTCTAAGAGTTGAGATAGATCTAGATATAGTTGATATGATTTGCATTACAAAGTGGTATAGAAATTTCAGATGTCTAAATATATAACTTAATTACAAGACAACTAGATCTAGATCTACCAAGTCTAACTAATTCACCAGATTAACTGCTTCCACTACCTTCAAAGTCCTTTAGATCTACTTGATGCATTGGCCTCATTATGTGGGTCTACTATTATAAAATACAATTCTTTTCTTAATTCAATTCTTTTGACCTCTGACACAGATGGAAAGATGCATACAGTTGGATGCTAAACTGGCTGAGATGGACAGGGAGATAGCTGTAAATCCTCAATATATTAAAAAGGTAATTTTGCTTACTTCTTTGCTTCATTTGGTATTTCTTTTCATCAGTTGTTCTCTAATGAGAGCACCATTGAATTTAAGGGTTGAAGATTGTGATTTAGGTTGTGAAAGTAAAAGAATATTTTTTAAAGTAATATGTCCTGTTTCATGATTCATATGCCTCAATGGATTTTTACAAATTTTTTTGTTTAAGTTTCATATTCATACCCATACAAAGGACATTGACAATTAGCAATGTCATGTTGTTGCTGAAAGTCTCTAACCTCGTAAGTGTAATTTTTCAAAAATAGTTAGTTTTTTTTACATTCAAAGTTTTTTTTTAGCATGCTTGCCTACTGTGTACAAATAAAAGTCAAAAAGTAAACTTGTCTAAAAAAAAAAAGTTTGGTATGGATTTGAAAGTCTAAACTCATAAGGAAGTTGAACAACAGTCATGTATTAGTGATGAACCAGGCTAGTCTTCTTGAAATTCTCTCTTGAAAATTGTCATCTCATGGACATACAAGATTAGAGACTTTCACAGATAATATATTGTGTTTTTCATTTATGTCGGTATTAGTATTAATATTAGAATGTTAAAAATAAAGCATCATATTAGATATATGGTGGTTCGATGAGACACTGGTAGTACTAATACATAAACTCATTTCCAGTCATCATATCTGTGAGATATATTTTAAACTAATATATTTTTTCAGTCAAGGTTCATATTTCTCATTACATCTGTAATTTAGACACTGTTTCGATTAACTTTTGGTATACAATGATTGAGATTCCCTTTTGAAAGACATGCATATATGCCTAGTATCCTTCACTCTTTCCTGTTTTTAAATTTATTTGCATCAAATTTGAAAGGAGGCATGCTTGGGCATGGGAACACTATACCGCCTCCATAAATTTTAGCTTTTTTGAAGAGCATTGCTATATCAGACATAATGTTTTGGACTTAACTCACTTAGGTCTAATCCTGCATATGTTGCGGCAAACTCGATCTGTCACCAGTGACCAATGCCGCAAGGCCCTGGACATTGACCATTGCAATCCTCCACACCCCTTAATTTTCCACAAAAACTGCAACAAACGCCGTGAAACACTTCATTTACTATTGCCTAATACGTGATTGGTATCAGTAGTTGCCTTGTTGGGATCAATTATTTAATAGGAATTTTTTCTGCAGGCCAGTACTAATCGAGTCATATATTACTAACCGAGTCGTCTAATCGCGAATCCTGTGTATTCTTTACAGCGTATAATCACGCCAGGTTGTCTTTGAGGTATTTTCGAGGTTTTTGTATAGATCTAATGATGATTTTATAACACTCAATCAAGGATTTTTAAATAAAATGCTTTATTTTGATGAATCACGTGAAATTATGCAAGCAAACAATTTTTCTGCAGATGTTAAAATTTGACATTTTTTCAAAAACATAAAAAAAAAAAAATTAAGATAATCTAATGATTTTTATTTTAATTAAAAATATGTCTCTCGTCATATCAGCTGTATACGTTTTATTGATGTCTGTCTAAGTCTAAATGTTATTTTTTGGTGATTTTTTAAAACTTGCACCAAAATGCTCACACTCTTAACGGTTTTAAATCTAAAAATAGCTCAGACCTAATGGATTTAATATGCGCTTAGGTGATCTCATCATCTGATACTTTCAGAGCATTCATAGGCATCTCACACTCTGGATTTAAACGTCTTGACCTTTTTCTCTGAGGTTACATCATAGACTAAATGTCAGAGGTGAAAGATTCAAAACACTTCTTCAGTGCTTGATTCTAGAAATTGTGTTGGGAGTCCACAATGTATCAGTGTGAAAATACTATTCAGCCTTTAATTTATTTGCCAGAACACACAAACACATAATGGCGTGGTGTAGGCTATTTTTTAAGTAAATGATAAAATTGTAACATTTTTGATTGTTTAATCATGTAATAAATTATACCATTATACACCCCCATTGTTCCTTTGTATTTGCATATTTTACTTGAGGAATGTGATTTTTTCAAATTCAAAGCAGCTTTCGTTTTCTTGCTTGCTTTACCACGTTCGAGTCAGGGTACACTGTAGGCTACATGTGTGTGTGTGTATTAATATAACAAACCGTGCCTTAAGATCCCTTTGTTTCGTACATATTTTATGGACATGATAATGATATATTTCAACCATTAAAGTGTTTTGTGTTTGTTGTTTACAGCATGCTGGATCCGCTGACGATGATCTGCCTGGAACTTCAATAGTCACTGGAAAAAGTTAATTAATGAGCATTGTATATTTCCCATGAATTCCTTTTTGTGCAGTCCCACAATTTCATGAGGGATGTGGACTATGTTTTTGGTCTCTTTTGAGTAAGGAATGGGGATGGCCTGATGGGCCTATAATATCTAAATAAGATTATAAGCCACTGTTTACATTATGAATGCATTAATTCCTTAATAGTAGTATAGTGGTAGTCTTTCAGTGTATTGTGCTTGTTTTATTAATAAAATAAAACAAAATGTTTCATCTGTCTTATTATATGCTGGATTTCTCCCATAACTATAGTTCTAACTTTTTTTTCTTCAATTAGATACATGGCTGAGAAAAGTATAGTGGTTTAGACACTGGGAAATTCCCTCAAGTAAATCTAGAAAACCCATACATCAATGTGCTCCTATATCAAGATCTTCCTAATTCAGTTGCATTCTTGTCACTTCGCCTTTACTTTCATCATCACCAAAATCATTTCATCTGATTCTGAAACACATTTCAAATCACCTTAATTTTCATGGTCTTTAGTCAGATTAAAACGGCCATTATTGTTTGAATTATTATTATTATGGCCAATTGCCAGTATGTATGGCTTGCTTAACCCAAAGATTAAAATACCTTTTCCCTATAAACTTCAAGGATAGCTCACATTTCCTAACCATTCCATGCTCACAATACACAAATAAAAACAGTCTGACTGACAGTTGACAGGACATAATTATTTTAGATTTTAAAAATACTCAGAAGTTTCCCCATTCCTAATAGTAAGAGACTAATGAAATCTACACTGATTTCAAACTTTTCCTGAAGTTGAAAGTTGATTTAAGGAGCAAGGCTCGAAGTTGAAGGATAAATGTCCTTTTATTTTCAGTTAAGAAAACATTTATCTCTCTCCCAGACTAAATTCTTTCCTTCACTCATTACATACATAGAGCATTACTTATCCTTTTCTTTGAGATATGTGTCTGATATCAAACATTTCATTCACAGAGTAAGCAAAGAAAACTGGACTCTCATTAGGCTTTCACTTTCAGTTGAGTAGGGTTTTTTTTGTTTTGTTTTTCTTTCTTGTGAAAATTGATCTTAGTGTGGATTGTCAATTTTCTGATGGTGTGATGAAAGAGTTGAGTGTTGTTTTTACTCCAAATTGAATTCAATATGTGAAAACATGATGGCGCTATAGACATCGGAGATACTTTACAAAATACTTCCCATCTCCTCCTGGTTAACAGCATTTATTAAAAGTGTTAGCTCATTCTTTTTTTAATTTGAAAATAAAAGTGCACTGCCTAGCTGAAGCAGCACATAATTTACAAATCAATATGAGACCATTTGTTTCAAAATATGTGTTAGTGTTAATGAATGTTATTGCTTCATATGATTAAGAATGTGACACAATCATTTTGCTTTGATTTGATTTTTTGTTTTCATTTCTTTTTTTATTTTTTCCTCAAGTTTTGTACAGCTAGATTAAACTATATTTCTTGACAATTTATTCTTGAATTTTTATTTTTTATTTTGTTCCCAGTTGTTTCTCATTATTGGTACCTCTCTTTCTGGGCCTACATATCATATATTATTATTTGTCACTATGGTAGTGCATTCTACACAATATTTAAATAAAACTTACATGAATTGTGAGAAAAAAAAAGATAATAACAAATATAACATGCAAACAAAATAAATGAATAACAACATTAACAAAATCATACAATATAATAAGAACATGCATATCAAGGCAAGAGACCAAAAGACAGACCCCATAGAAAGTGGGAGGAAGAGTGTGTAGCACCAAACTCTAATAGATAAGACAGTACCAGGTCTTCAGAGTCAGAGAAGAGAATCTCCCTCGATCAGGTGTTTCGGCCTTGAACTGTAACTAACCTGTTAGTGTTAGGTGCTGTTTTCATATACATGTATATAGAAAAAATTCCCTTCTTTTAGGCAGAGATAACTAGTATTAGTAGTATTACCATCCCACCCACCATCCATGCCACCTCTTGTATTCAAACATATGTTACAATTAAAATAAATATCATGACAAATCTTGGAGATAAACATATGTTTCAATTCAGATTTTATTTGATATATTTACAAAGACAATGATTATTGTGGTCAATTATTTTCATCAATGCGATTTCAAAGAAAATTTCATACCGTAGTATCTATTCTATTACCAATACAAATTAGGCAATTTTGAGCTTTGTATGACCAAGCTTTATTGAGTTTTTTTTTAATCATTATCTTTCAAATGAATGAACTCCAATTTAAAAATACATGTATAGCCTTTTCTTCTAAATGCCAATTTACATAATGATATAAAGTATACATTAATTATTATTCTGAGATTAATGGATATGCCCTACTTTGCCATATTTCATGTACAATATACTATACCAACCAAGAGCATAGTATGCATACAAATACAACTCTATGTGTACTACCACTACTGGTACAATAAATCCACTTTGTTCATACTCTGTATATATATACTTCAAACATACTAATTGCTATGAAAATAAACTGATCTATTCCGTTTTTACAGTATTTACTGTTCATTCCCAAAAATGCTAGTTACTATTACCATTACCAACAGAAAGGCAGCAGCAAAAAATCTTTACCTCATATTAGCTGGAACCAGGTGAATCTAAATGTTTTATGTTTATTACTCTTGCAAATGGATTTATAGACTAATAACAAAACAACTTTTACAACAAAAAAAACAAACTCCTAAGCAGCTGAATAGTGAAGAAGAGATCTGACTCGTGGTGATGATAATCATCCCAATTTTAAAAGGTGTGCAGCAATTTTTTTAAATATGAGTAAAATCAAGCAAGAATTTACTTCTAAATCTATGATCACCAGACAATCCGCAAGGTGACACCAATGCATGTGGCAAACAGAGATAATATTATTTCATTTTCAGTAATACATACTTCTAGTCTAGTAAAAAAAAGTGACAATAATTTACCAAGTAAAAGTATAAATTTACTGGCTTTTGTTTACTATAAAGAAGTGACAATAATTTACCAAGTAAAAGTATAAATTTACTGGCTTTTCTTTACTATCATCAGCAGTATCAATTCTTGATCTGCTGTTCTGCTGTGCTATGTATGATTCAATCAGATAGTATCTAAATAAAATGACATCTCTTTTTAATAGTTATCTCAGTGATCTTTATTATTTATAACACCATTTATTTCCTCCTCAACTCATGAAAAAAGAATGTGATCTAAAGTACCATGAAAATGATAAAATATACACAATAACTATGTACATAAATACTAAGGATTATACTCCTTTGCAAATTTTTCAAAGTCTTCCTCTGTAAAGACAGTATCTTCATCTTTGATGCTTGGTTTATCAACAATATCTTTGGAAAGCTTGTTGGGTTGTTGGTAGAGTATCTGGAGAAAGAAAAAAAAACAAACAATAATTGACTTTAATAGAACTGAACAGAAACACTAAACACTAATTACTCGAAAATAATACTTGCAGGAGGGAGGGTGATACTTGCTGGAGGGAGGGAGGGAGTGAGAGAGTTTTATATATATATATATATATAAAAAAATGTAAGGTATAACTTTGAATATTTTGAGAAACTCTGATATTGTTGGTATGACTGACAAAATATGAATGAACAAAGAATTATTATTATTATTATCATTTATTATCAGTGCACTTAATTTAAGACCGTAAAAACATGAGTGGTAGACCAGGCTGAGGGCTACCCTTCCTTTCATTGTGCATTGTGTCATTTGCTGTGATTGAAAGACCATTTCCAGTAGACCAGTAATAGCCACTTGCTGATATGCCAGAATGGTACGGTAAGGTAAAAGTATAGTATAGCCACTTCTAAAATCAAATGTAATCTCAAGAGTAGAAAATTTAACTTCACCATGCCGACCCATTGCTTCTTTCCATTAAGACCCAATCCACGATACTGAATGGGTTAAATAAAATAAAATACAGTAGAACTCTGAAAAAACAAGTCGATAAAAGGAAGAAAAAGAGGGAAAGTTTAGTGACTAGACCTCTACATGTGTGTGTATGTGTTTATACACACAGTGTGTTCGTGTCTGATGTATGCAAGTGTGTTGCTGAGATGACGTAAAATTGATCTGTGTACGATTCTGATACTGTAAACTAGTTAAGCATTGGGCTAGGGGGCTGGCTGGGTTATGGTAGGCAAGATCTATATTCTGCGGCATCAATACACTGTATAAGTCTACATTAGTTTTACTCTCTGTTGTCCTGGCCTGGGGGAGGAAATACTCGTTATTTCTGAGTTGACCTCTTTTTTCATATACGCTACTTGCATGTTAATTTTATTGACATTAATAAGAGGAAAAAACGGGGATTTAGATTTTACTCGCTATTTCCAAGCTCTTTTTCCAAGTTTGTTACTCTCACGTTTCACTGTTCCTATATAACTGTGGAGAAGGAATTTGATTGTGAGATACTTTTATTTTTATTTAATAAAGTCAAAACTTTAAAACCAATAAAGAAAATTAAAATTTCTCTCTGTCACTCGCAATTCTTCAATTACTACATGAAAAGAAATTAAAAAGTGATACAACGGCTATCTTACCTTTTCAGCTGCTTCAATCTTCACTTTACCAAGTTCTGTAGCCTTTAATAAAGCCTCAATATTTCTTTCTGTGTTATCAATACTGTTCTTTTCATGGTAAATTTCTGTGAAAGTCAGAATAAATATTATTATTACTATATATGTATGTATAGCAGTAGTAGTATAAGTAGATATAAATGTGCAAACAGACCCTATAGTGCTTGATAGATGTTCCTTAGAGCTATACATTCAAATCACTTACTTGAACATAAGAAATTGGTATCGTGGATTTTAATTTCATTTCGACCCTTCAGATGTTGAAGACGATATAAAACGTCCCACCAACATCTGATGAAAGGAAACAAAATCTATGAAACAAGCTTGTATGTTCAAGTAAGTGGTTTGAATGTATTATACATGTATATATTATATATATATATCGGGTGATCCCCAAAAAACAGCAACAACAGGACACCCCGAACTTTGACACTTTGAAGCATTGTAGCTTTAAAAGTACTGAAAAAAATCTGATCATATTTTGCATAAAATAAAGGTCAATATAACATACATCAATTCTGTAAACAACATTCAAATCAAACAACCAATAAAAAAAAGTTGTGTGTTCTTTAAAAATACTGCTAAAAAATTCCATTATCAAGCTTAATTAAATGAATTTCAATTGGGAAACTTCAGTATGTTAACTCTTCAAGGAACTTAACTCTTCAAGTGTTCCTTGAATTTCATGTTAATATATTATCTTACACACCGTTAAACCAACTAATTTTACATATATAACTTGTGTTAGTTTCAGCATGATTTGTACTAAAATGAATAAAATATTAATATATTAAGAAACGATGTCAAAAATTGAAATATCGAGCAAGGCATCGGAATGAAATCTGATGAGAAAAGTTAGTAGACATTACAGTCAAAATCAAGACTTAGATCTAGATATTGGATTAACTTCTAGTCAAATAATATATTTTTATTTAGACAAAGAGGATGAGAAACAATGCATCCAGATCTAAATTTGATACTGTATTGAAACAATCATGAATCAAAACTCAAAACACCTTGTATTTATTCACAGAAAAACATTTGGTATAAAAGGTGTGTTAAATGTTATGTTATAATCTCAGAATTATCAATATTGTAATCATATTAAAGATGCATCATCTAGACCTAGCTTAGATCATACATGTATATATATATATTATGTGTATGCCACCACTGTATCACAACCTCATACAGAAAGTAAATTGTCTCACTCACCTGATATAAACCACAGCAAATATAAATATGATATAAATGCAACTGCAACACTAGACAAGAAAAAAGTTTCATTCAATACCTCTACAGTATCGGTAATTATGACAATCCAGAGGTAATTTCTCTCCTTTCAATGGAGATGACCTTTCAGAACATTGCTTTGAACGCCACTTCAATCAATATAATTCAGGATAAAAGAGAACTCTGTCTATTGTACATATACATGTATCTAAAAGGTGATAATTTGGTTTATTTATGACATCAAAATTTATCACAGTAATACAGGGTGTCCACATAGGTTTACTCTGATAATGATGAAGAATAATTGTACAAAAATTGAAAACAGAAAAAAGAAACTAAAAAAAAACAACAACAAAAAAACAAACAAAAAACCCATAAAAATGTGCAAAGTAGGTCCAGAAACATTTATAAACATATAACATTATTTCTAAAATCTGTATAATTAGGTAGAAAACTTTTTAAATTTTTATTAACAAAATTTATATTGGTAATAGAATTAATATTCATATCACTTTATTTATAATTATACCTCACCTAATGCAGATTTAAATGACTGCTTTTTCCTCTTGTCAATTATTTCCTTCTGTTGTTTCTTCTGAACCTTCTTTAGTTCCTTCCACACTCCTTGTCGATCACTTTTGATAATGTCCATGGCATTTTTACTTTTCTGCTTCTTTTTCCTCTTTGAACTGACTGTTTGAACTAGAGACATAAAATAAAATTAAAATACAACAAAAATATATCTTAAAAATAGTCAAACAAATCTTTTATTTTGTCTTTTTAGGATTGAGACCACTCTAGAAAGGGTGAAAAAAAAAAAAAAGCCAAACACAATGAGTCTATAGTATCCTGCCCCTTCCACTTTAATTTTACACAATTGCTACAGTAGAGCTTACATATAACAGCTTTTAAAGCAATAGGAGCTTGGGTATAACAAGACACTCTAAAGTCCAGATTTTCTTCCTCATTATTTGAACAAGATATTACAAGATCTGACATTGACACAGTGTAACTATTACACTATATGTTAAATCACCATCTTTGTGAAAAGAGGTCGGTGGACTACTTTGTCCTAAAGCCAAAAATGAAAAGACAGCATCACAGCTATCGACACACAATCGTTAATAAGCATATAACACACCTATAAACTTATGACTGTAAGCTAGTATTAAGAGTAGAGTGTACGAAAATAAGGGGGTTAAGTCTTGCTCAAAAAGAAGAAAAATTGAAAGGACCATCCCATTGAGTGACAATTTTTTGCATTCAATTTTGAGTTGTTTTTTTTTTTAGCTTTTCTCGATCAATGCAATGAGTAGTATAATATGTGTGAACTGTTCTTCAAAATGTGCAACCGTTTTAAGTAACTACAACGGTGGTCATATAACAATGCTTGTTTTAAACGATAAAATGCTGCACATTTCTTGTGTGTTCATGTGTTAGAGTGAAAGACAGCAAAAGAGAATGTGAAATGCAATGCAATGAGAAAGAGATATAATATAAAGATAGATAGAGAGAGAGAGAGGAAGGGGGGGGGGGGGAGGGGGGGAGGAAATATAGAGAGAAGGAGGAAGAGAGGGTAACTGGAAGAAAGCGAGAGAGATTTATATTTTCTATAGAAAAAAAGGAGAGAGAAATAGACATATAGGTGAAGCAAACTCTTATAGAGCGAGACAGTACCAGGTCTTCAGAGAAGAGAATCTCCTTCGAACAGGTATTTTGGCCTTAAACTTCTGACACCCTAGAAGGAGACCAGGCCACACTGGGCTCATGACACCCAGTGCCCTGGGACTGCCTTTTTTCCCCCCCCTTTTTGGTTCTAGTGGGATTTGATCCTGTGTTCCCCTGGTTTACATGTTCTAGATCCCGACGACTTACCGACTAAGCTACTGCACCCCACAACATATAATATAAATATAGTATTATTATATATATATATATATGGGGAGGCAGAGAGTGCAGGGAAAATAGCGTTTTTATGTACTACGCCCATACCCAACAGCCGGTGGCATAGCCACTTCAAAAGTAAAATTTGCTACATGGCAACATATTGTACACACAGGGACAGCACACCCTTAGAAATTTGAACAATGAACACATTTGATTTTATACTTACCACTTAGAGTATCCTCAAG
Organism: Melibe bucephala; assembly: GCA_039654525.1. NCBI lineage: Eukaryota > Metazoa > Mollusca > Gastropoda > Nudibranchia > Dendronotidae > Melibe > Melibe bucephala. The sequence continues at coordinate 819 of JBCJKE010036631.1, read as the reverse complement.
TTCAAGAGATTTTGAAACAAGGTCCAGAGACATGTTGGTGTTGTAGCCTATTAAATTATGCTTTATGATTTACAATGATTATAATGAATACAGAGCTGTGCTATAGGCATAGGCCTAGATCTATGTTTCGTAGACCGACTAAGTCCGCTACAGCTAAGACCATGAGTGACAGACCAGCCAGTCCTGCGGCTTAAATTTAGCAACTAGATCTAAATATGTAGATTCTAGATTACATCAAGCTATGATTTACAATGTTAGTTACATAACAGACACACTACACCATACTAACTACACTTACACTACATATATCAAAATCTAGAATCTAGACTCTTAGATTAGATCTCTCTAACTCTATGATCATATATATTGAATATTGGTGAATAAGCTAGATCTAGATATAGAATCTAGATATCGTATGACTAGATCTAGATGTAAAATGTTTCAAAAATTAAACCAAAATGTGTTCTAATAGTCGCACAGATGTGTTTAAAGCTAAATTGACCAACAATCAGATTCTAAACTTGTTTCGTGTTTCTTGGCGAACCAACTAATAGATCTAGACACTCATGCTTGCCGGGCAAGAAATAAACAAACGATTCCACGAGTTTCATGAGCATTATTTCCCTTGCCAAATTTAAAAATCAGAAACGACTCCGACAGACTACGGATCAAAAATTGGACGACATTCTCTCGCTCTCTCTGCCTCTCTGTCTGTCTGTCTGTCTATCTGTCTTTGTGTGTGTGTGGGGGGGGGGAGGGGGGGGGGGGGGGGGGGGGGGGGGGGGGGGGGGGGGGGGGGGGGGGGGGGGGGGGGGGGGG
>JBCJKE010036630.1:2159-19192 GCA_039654525.1 Melibe bucephala | reverse complement strand
GATCTGTCATATAATTTTTGTTCGTTGTGTGGAGGTGGCCGTTGTTCGGAAGTCCGTTGTAGGGGGGTTCTACTGTAGTACGGTAGCTTGTGATGGAAAGGTACATGGATGAGTGGTCGCTGTTCCTCTTTTCAATGTTTATTTCATTATAGATCCTTTCATATACGAGATTTGTTTGATTTTACCGTTGATTGTTTTACATTCTTTTTTATTTTCTTTTAATCAGAGGAGGCAGAAAAGGCAAAAGTGAAAGCTGAGATGTCTGCCAGAGAGCGTCGCCTAGATAAGAAGCGCAAAATAAAAGAACGGTTTGATGAAGAGTATGACACGAAAGGAGACAATGCCTTCTATGAGAACTGGAAAACAGAAACAGATGAACAAGCTAAGGTAAGATAATGCTTACTAATTGCAGTGTAAAATGTAGAGCCTTTTCCTTTGATGTCCATACCTATGTAACTTTTTTTTCTTTAAATATTGATGAGTTTAAGTTTGAATTCAAGATTGTCTTTTGTTTTCTTTTTTTTTGTAACTCTGACCTTTTTTTTTTCAGAATAATATTATGTTTAGTGGAGTACACATGAAGCTAATCTTTGCATTAATGAGAATGATATATGAATAATGAGCTACAATGTCTTCTGATCAAGTTATGAATAGTTACAGCAAAAATATCCTGTATTGCTTCTAATGCATGTTTATTTATTTTTGCATTTTCTCTGAATTAGCTAAATCGTGCAGAGTTTGAGGAACTCCCTGAGGAGTTGCGTGTCCAGTATGAAGGTTTCCGTCCTGGTATGTATGTGAGAGTGGAGTTTGAGCAAATGCCTTGTGAGCTGATTGAAAACTTTGACCCAACTTATCCCATCATTGTCGGAGGCATGACCAATGTGGAGGAGAAGCTTGGATATGTAAATGTAAATATCTTTTTATATGTCTTCTTTTTGAGCAGTTAATATAATTATTCTTATTCTTATTCTCTTTTAAAAAAAAAAAAGTTTTTATCACTGTGTTTTGTCTTTTTTCTTCTTCTGAGAAGGTAGGAATTGATCCACCTCTTTCTATCAGTGTCCTACTCTGTGGTTTAAATTGTGTGTGGTCCTGGAAAATCCAGTTAAGATATGTTTAGAGATAATAGGATTAAAAGTTATTGTGGCTGCATTTTTTTTTTTTTTTTTTTTTTAAGATTTAGATTGCCTGTTGCATGCAGCTAATTTTCAGCTTTAATTCCTGTACCCACTAATTGATATTGTGGTGCTACAATCAGCAGGGAGGAAAATTGAGATTTAGAAATAAAAATTCCAGTCATGTTTTCAAACAAGACTTTCAGGCTGTCTTAGCTATGTTTGGTAATGAAATGTAGGTTATGGTTTTGGCTTGTGAATGAAATATATAGCTCACATAATTTTCACTGTGTTTAGCTGTTGCTGAGCTTTATACATTATTGGTCCTAGTGTAATGAAATGAAAATAAAAACTTCTCAAAATCTCACTAGTTTTAGTCCTGCAACAGGGAAATTACAGTGAAAATGATCAAAGATTATCAAGTTATGAGCTTATTGAAACAATCTTCCGACAAAATTGCTTTTTATGATGAAAAATTTATTTATTTTGTAAAGTGTCCTCAGAAACCGAAACTTTGAAGGTCATTTTCTCTATTTTTTATTTCTTCATCAATGTACCTTAAAAATGCCACTTCTTAGGTTTGCGTTAAGTTGCTTGAAATTTATTTAAAGTGCAAAATGCAGAGATATAAAAAATGAACATGAATCAGTCAAATAAGAGAAATCAATGATAGGCCTGGTAGCATTTTTGTGGGCTGCCTCACAATTGTTTGTTCCACTCACTGACTGATTTTTCCATGCTTCAATTTTCCGCAAGCCTTTTCTCCTGATTGTAGGTTGACTGAAGTGTTTTATTTTTCCTCTGCCTTAGTAAATAGATGTGATGTGCAAAGGTCAGGTTGAAGAAGCATGGTTGTCATCTGGCTAGGCATTGTTGGATCTGTTTATATCAGCATCTGTTGCAGTCTGGAGTCTGGTCAAACAACAGACACAAGACTCTTTTATGTATAGACTTAAATAGGATCTGTATGTATTGTTTGTTATGCTTTGTTGATGCATAATAAGAATAGAGCTTAAAATGATATTTTCCCTCATTCCCTTTTTACAGGTCCGTATCAAAAAGCACAGATGGTATCAGAAAATTTTGAAGAGCAGAAATCCTTTGATTCTCTCCATGGGGTGGCGACGTTTTCAAACTATTCCATTTTACTACAAGCTAGAGGACAATCTTAGGCGTCGATTTCTAAAATACACACCTGAACATGTTCACTGCCAAGCTGCATTTTGGGGTAAATGATATGTTGTTATAAGTATGGCATGAGAAATGTTTTTGATTAATTGTGTATTTCGTATTCACTCTGGAGTTCCATCCCTAGTCCACTGAAAATCATTATAACATGATCTTACCATTTCATAAGCTTATTTTTATACCAATGCATCCATATCATTATTTTGTAAGCTTTTCATTAAATTTACTTAAAACCTTAAGCAAGATCTTCCATGGACATACTTTGTATGTTTATAGACCACCCCTAGTAAACCATTTAACTTTATTTTTCAGGCCCAATAACACCGCAGGGTACTGGATTTCTAGCCGTGGAATCAGTCTCAGAGAAAACGGTGAGAGTTTTTGATAATCTATTTGGGATGAGGAGAGGACTGGGTTGTTTTTTTTGTGGTTTTTTTTTTAAGTATGATTTGACCTAAGTGAAAATCACCCTACCCTAAAACCTTGTTTTTAAATTTACAGACAATATGACTACCAGACTGATCAATAACAATAACAGAGACAATCATAGATTATAAATATATATATACAATGATATACTCGACTGATGCAATACCAAGGACCTGGTTCTTATAAATGTAAATAAGACATATGAAGTCAAATTTAAGCTCTCCAGGATATTTAAATGAAACAATCAACCATTTTCAAATTTTGTTTCACGTATTGGTTTCCAATGATCTGATCTGCATGGTCATATTAAAGAAACCAAGACAAAGACTGTATTTCATGAGGCGGCTCAAGAGATATGATGCCATAAACTCTTTCACTCTAGCTAATTTTTATAGGACTATCATTGGAAGTATTTTAGGCCTTACATCACCATTCTGTGCAATATTTTATCTATATGGATTCTCTTAGTGACTTTATAATAACTGAGCCTGTAGCACATAAAAGTGATTCAAAAACACACCTGACTTTGACCACTAATTGCAAATCAAATTTCACCCATGTTATATTACATCTATTCCAAGTAACACCCAAAAATTTCAAATGAGAAGGTTCAATAATTTAAGAAAATGATTCAATAAAGTTCTGAAAACAGTCTCTCTCTTTTTCTTTTCTTCTTTTTTTTTTTTGTTTCATTTTTTGTTTTTAATGACCACCCAATACTTTACCTTCAAATTTATTTTTCCCTCCTATCACAGGCTGACTTCCGCATAGCAGCAACAGGAGTTGTTCTTGAATTGGACCAGTCAACTGACATCGAGAAAAAGTTGAAGCTTGTTGGAACACCTTCGAAAGTGTTTAAGAAATCTGCATACATCCAGGTCATTATTTTCTTGCTGAACAGTGAAAATGGATCGAGATGCACTGCTCAGTTCGTTCTTCCTGTTGTTATTTGTATATCCATCTGCCTGTCAAATAGCCTTAGTTAATCTGCATAACAGTCATCACATATGGTGGATTTATATTTCCTTGCTTCTTTTAAGCCACCATAATTAATCTACTTGAAAGTGATGTGTAGCTGTGACTGGAAATGTTTCCATTAAGATATGTAGTAGTGTTGGTTTGTCTTATATTGTTGTTTCCTCTGCATTACAGAATATGTTTAGCAGCAACCTGGAAGTTGCAAAGTTTCAAGGTGCAAGCATACAGACTGTCAGTGGCCTGAGGGGTCAAATCAAAAAGGCCATCAAAGCTCCACCAGGGGCCTTCAGGGCGACTTTTGAAGACAAAATTCGTATGAGTGGTGAGCAAATGCATTTGTAACTGTTTTTACACTTTGTTCTAAAAAAATAAACAAACAACAGATCACACAATGAAATCCTGGAAGGAAAAAAATATTGAAATGGTTTTGCCTTCTTTAAGCATGGATAAATTTAACTCTCATACTCATATAATGCTCAATGTAATTTTGTTTCTCATGTTTCTTTTTCTGGATAAGATAATGATACATATGTCTGACTTATTGAGCTTGTCATAAATATGGTTTTACTTCAATGTGTTTACATTTATTTTTAGGTTATATGGTCAGAAAAATTATATATTTCAAACTGTACCATCCGTTCACACAGATCATCTTTGTATTTTTTTGCACTGAGTTATGTTTTTATATGTTTTTCTAGATCTGGTGTTCCTCAAGGCATGGGTGAAAATGGAAATCCCACAATTCATCATGCCTGTCACATCTTTGCTGCTAGCAGCAAGTGCCAAGGAAGCATGGACTGGAATGAGACTGATAGGCACCCTTAGACATGAGCGAGGTCTTCCTGTACCTCAGAAGAAAGATTCACTCTATAAGGTAACAATTTTTTTCAGTACAGTTAGGATATTTTCTTACTTTTAAAAGAATGGTTGGAGTTTAAGAATGATAAATAATGTGCAGGGATCATAAACATTCCTTAGTTAACTAGGCATGTTTGAGTGTCCAGTAAAAAGATTTAAGGTATTCTGAAGAGATTCAGATAGTTTTTGTTTTTTTTACTTTTTGGACTTGATTTTTTTGTTTATGGTGGAAAGAATTCAAGGGGGAATGTTTCTTTGATCACATATTTTGCTTACACTTACAGAATTGAATATATATATATTTTTTTTTACTTTTTGAATTTGATTTTTTTGTTTATGGTGAAAAGAATTCAAGGGGGAATGTTTCTTTGATCACATATTTTGCTTACACTTACAGAATTGAAAGGTACTATTATAATTAGAGTGTTATTTCTCGGAGGAATTACCATTTTTTGTTGCACATTTTGTCTGACAAATAGTTGTACCCGAATTATGGATTTTAATCTATCTTGTTTTTGTTTAAACGTTGCGTTTGTTTTGTTTTTTGCCACTGCAGCCTGTGGAACATCCAGAATATAAGAGAAAGCCTTTGGTTGTACCTAAGGAGCTGAAGCAGAAGCTTCCATTCCAAGCAACTCACAAGCATCTTGCCAAACCCGAGGAACCAAAACGTATAGCTGTTGTTTTGGAACCCCATGAGCAAAAGGTAAATGAATGTTTTAAAAAACTTCTTTGCTTCTTGAAGATTTGTTTTTCAGGTGCTTGGAAATTTCATCATAACATTTCAAGATGTAATTAATAACAGTGAACACTCATCATTAGTGAATTGTGTTTGAGAAGTGTTATCATTGACACAAAGATCCCAAGTTCCTCTTGATGTTACTGTAGACTTGTGTGGTTTCTCCTCACCCATAATATATAAAATTATTCTGTAGCCAATGCCAGTCATCCCATTCTGCTGCTTGCCTGAGATATGTTTTAGGTCCGTGTCTGATTAGGCCGAAAAGCAGAGCAGGGCATATAACTTTGATGTGAGATGCTGTGCAATTTAATTTAGGTTGGTGGTATACACATCATTGGTAATGACATATTTGAATATTGATTAAATGAAATATTTGTCTATGCTGCCACTTGTCTTTATTTGCTGGCCATCTTGCTATTTTCCACCACTTGAACTTAAAGTTTTAATGGCCTCTTTGCTAGGTGTGATTATTTGCACTTCCTCCTTTGTTGTAGATTGGAGGATATGCTATGGGGGCATGTATCATGGCCTGTTGCTTCCAGTTGCTATCTAATCTGTACTTGAATGTTTTAAGTTAGTGCGCTAATGACTGATTCAGACAGACTATTCTTGTCGTGAAGTTGTATTTTCATGTGTATATTCTTGGTCTCTGTAAAAATAGTTGTTTGGTATCCTCTTTGTTATCGTATTGTGTTGTCATGTCTGAGTTTTCAAAAAATTGCAACTTTTTGATATTTTCCCGAGTATACCACAACCATATCACCCCAGTGGAGCCAGTATCTTATAGTTCTCCCTCTTCTATGGCCTTTCTCATACAATTCTGAGCATTCTTTTAATTTTTACCGACATGCTCATTCTCTGATTATAATCTTATCAATCCAATCACTGTTGTTTAGCCCAAATATATAGAGGAATTTTTTCAAAACAAAAATCGGTTTGAGATATTTAACTCTTTAAAATTTGTTTTGTCTTCATTATAATTGTATATGAATTTGTGGTAAATTGAGAATTAGCAATAGTACATGTGATATGAAAAGATATTTTTAAAAGTATGTATACTTAGTTAAAGGGAGTAGATTAAAGACTTTTTTTTTTTTTTAAATAACCCATTTTCAAGGTAAAATTGGTGTGGAAGTGCCACAGTGGTATCATACAGTGATTTTACTTTTATTTGTTTGATTTTGGTGTTCAGGTATTTTTTGTCTCAATTCACTGTCAGTATGTCATTGGCTTTGATTAGACTATCCATGTTAATTTACATTCCAAAGACTAAGATTTTTTCTTCATCTTTTTCAGGTTGCAACTTTCATGAAACGTGTAAAAGCTGTGTACAAAGAGAAGGTTGCTACAAATAGACGTGAAATGGTTCAAAGAGCAAAGAAACATAAAAAGAAGATAGAAGCTTTGGAGGCGGTCAAGCAAGAAAAGCTCAAAGAGGCAAAGAAAAGATTGCATAAAATATTAGGAGATATGAAGAAACAGAAAGAGAGTGAACGCAGTTAACCACACCTTCGCTTTGTGTGTGTATGTGTGTGAGGGTATTTTAACGTTGGAGTGCCTGCCTAGTGTGTTATTTCATTTTGTGACAGATTTTATCTCAGTGACTTGCATTGCAAACTTTGTAACTTACAATGTAAGAGAATGGATGTATTGCTATATATATTATTATGAATGTGACTGAAATAAGAATAAAGAGATATAATTTAATTCACTGAAATATTTTCTTTTCGACTTTTCCTTTGAAGTTCTCAAGTCCCATACAGCATTTACTGGCAAACATACGGCTGTAAATTTTTTCTGAAAATGCATGTTTTATACATACAGTAAAAACTCTGTAAGAGGGACCCTGTTATGAACGTTTTTCAAACACTTTTTCTTCCTTCCCTTAGCCCTAAGCTTAAAAGTACACATCTGTTGTTAAGTTAGGAGAAACAGGAACTTGAAACCATACATTTTATTTGTTACACATTTTACTTATCAATACTTGTAAGATTACAATCCTCTTTTTTGCCTTCACTATTTATACAATAATATATGCAAATATTGTTGAAATGGCTCCTTGGAATTACAAATCATCCAGGCAATTATCATGGTGTAATCTCTATCTACTAGTGGCTTAAATTAAAAAAAAAAAAAAGTACTGTTGCATTTCAAAAGCAACATTTTAACAATATTTTAACCATATATCATTCTGATAAGATAAGATCTATTGTCCTTAAAATGAACACTGACTTATGTTGCTGTCAAGAGGCAGTAAGTATGAAATATGTGGGTGAACTAAATAAAAAAAATGCATCTAACTTTGACCACCAATTACATAAATAATCATTTTGGATACATTCATTTCAGATTTTACCACATTACGTTAAATTTATTTTAAGTATCACCTAAACATTTTAAATGAATATGTTCAATAGTTTAATCATTCTTGAGATATAAGAATTTACAAGATCTGGTCGTAAGAACAAATTATCGAACCTTACCTCTACACAATAGAAACAAGCAAAAAAAAATTTAGTTTACAGCATTTACAATTATATCCTGCAGCACGTCAAATTTAATAGTGAAGACTCTGTCGAACAATAAGATTAACTTAAAGTTAAAGATCAATTCATTATGAATTTGAATAAAGCAGATGATCAACAGTGCCACTTTCAACTTTGAGACTGATGCTGATTCTGTCATGCCTCCAGTGGTATTGAAATTCCCATATATATTTCACGGCAGATTTCTTCAATAGATTTAAAATTTCAATCTAGATCTACATGTAGTTTTGTAATGGTGTTAAGCTCATCAGATCATTTAAAGAAAAATCTAGTTAAAAAAAAAAAAAAGAAGCCAAAAATGTTTCCTTGATATTGCATTTTTTGCCCAACCTCACTAATATCATGACAACTCAAATAACTACCTTTATCTGCAACTGACAATTTCCTTTTTTTTTCTTCAAATAATGTGTTGATTAACTAAAATAAGTTAATCCAAGACTTATAACAGAAATGATATATATATATATATATGCAGATAATGTTGACTTGATACTCAAGAAGAACATAATAATAATATCTAACACTAAAGCAATGGAATCTAAAGGTCAATGAAACAAAAACAGAAATGACAATAGGAAGACACACTACTACTACAGAAGAATGGAAAAAAGGAAGTTGGAGAGCTTTATAAATGAAAACGGGGACATCCAGAATAGAAAACTACTAGCTCAAAATGCATTCCATAAATTAAAAGCCCTAAGGAACAGAAGAGAAGCGAAGTAATCAGAGAACAAAAATGAATTACACTCTATGAAGCGCTTGTCAGACCAATTTTACTTTGTAACTGCTGAACCTGGGGGAATTACCAGTAAAAATATTGATAGATTAGACGCAATGAACAGAAAACATCTAAGAAACATAGGCATATACTGATCTGAAAAAAAAAAATCACTAGCAAAGACCTATATGAATGCTGTAGAGTTAAACTTAAACACTAGGTTAAAGAATCAAAGAACAGAGATGGAAACTGTTTGGACATGTCCTTAAAAGAGATGCTACAATTCCACCCCAGACAGCAATGAGTGAATATTTGACGGCACGAAATTCAAATGAAGAATGTAAGATCACTACCAACAACATTGAACCAAGACCTCAAACATTATAATATGAAGCATATCAAAGAGACAACAGAACAAGTCACTCACATGGAGGAACTCGCATTACCATTAGGGCTCAAATCGATGAAACCTCATATACATGTATAATATATACTGAAGAATTAGCATTGGCGCACACTGTTTAGGGAAAGTTTCTATAGGACTGCGAAACCTATTATTATTATTATTGCTTCTATTTTTTACTTTTTTTTTTTGACAATGTCATCAAAGAGTTTCAGACGAACCAAAAGATGTTCTGGTCTGTTCTTGGCTCTTCTAATTCTACATCCCCTGATCCAGTGCATGATTTTCCGCCCCAGCCAAAAATCATGATGCAGAAAATAATCAAAGTTAAGTTAAAAAAAAACGGTTGATGAAAAAAAGGGGACTCAAATAGTATAGTAAAACACTAATATAAAGAACAAGCCCAGGCAATACAAATAGTTCTTTATATCAATAATTCTTTATTTAAGTCGCACATGATAGTATGCATAATATAATATAAAGTACATGTATAGCTGTCCCATACACACCATTTGCGTTATAGATATAGTACTCAAAGTGAATAGGACGGTAGCTTTTTGGAATTCATGTTGATACATGTATGTAGTAAGATTTAAAAAATGCACATAGGACTACAACAATGTACCCTTGCAATCACGTTTACTGTCGTTTACAACTGGAGATGGGATATCACTAGATCTATTTAAATTAGGCCAATCACCATCGTCTTGAACAAGATCACCTCTCATGATGCATGTGGGATGCACGCATGCAAAGCAAGCCTATTCCCTCCTGCTCCCAAACAATGGGCCGGCTGGTGGCAGGCCTTACTAAACATGTGCATGTAGTGTATGTATGTACAATGTACGTTACGGCCTAGCCCAAAGAAAAAAAGAATTCTAATTTATTGTGCAATTGTTGTTGTGTCTTCGTAAGTTGTGTGTAGTGTGGACATGGTGTAGACACTAGGCAAGGCTTGCACTGCAATTGCGCTACTCTGAGTTCCATCAGTCTCAAAATGGACCGGTTCGTTACTTCAGTTGTAAATAAAGACGAAAAAAGACTTCTTGGACAAGCAAAGTAGTTTGTTACGGCCGTCAGTTTGTTAACGAATGTTGGCTAAATGTGCCAAAATATTATTGACACAAAGAAAGAAAAAAATGGGACATAGATTAGAAATGGGTTAGTTATTTCCGTCAATTTGTTTCAAACGTATTCTTTATAAGTGTGTTCTACTGTACTTTACTATTGATCTGAAAGTTTCCAAGCTTTCGAAAAAGCTTTCCCTTCTTTACATTGTATTTTCTTCAATTACTAGTACTAGCAGTAGCAGTCCATGAATGATAGACTCTTCCTTTATCCTGAAGTCAATAATTGACTCCTCTGTGTTATCTATGTTGAGAATATTTCTTCACACTATTCTGTAGTCTGCAAATTTAATCAATTTGACTATTTTGTTATTCATTTGAAACTCATTTGTATACATTGAAAAGAACTGGTGACACAAGAAACCCATAGAGAGTGAATTGTGAATGTCGAAAATGTACACTAAGAGAGGGTGTCTTGTGTAATTTATTATTTAACATACATGTACATATTATATTTTGTGAATTAGAAATAAAAAAAATCCAAGAAACTATGAGTTGATACCCATGACTTTCACTTTCAGACATTTGATTAAAACAACTGGTTTAATCGTGTACATTTATCTGCCCTTGCCAATAAGTACAGTGTATAACTAAGTTATCATCCAGTCCCATGTCTCCCAGAATTCAAAAGCTATCAAACAAACTACTTTGTTTAACAGAAGATCCATAGCAAGTCTAGTCCATCTGTAATGATACTGGTTATAGTTATATTAGTATCAGTTCAAGTATGAATCTCTCTATTAATTTAAAAACCTAGTCTATACCATAAGTGTTTTGAACTAAACTAGTGCAACCTAGGGTAGTGGTTAAACTGATTTTCTCAATTTCATGGTTTGCCATCCTGTAATGTAAATGTAATGCCTTGTGATATGGCACACAAATATTAATAGTAATTAGCTGCAACAGAAGTGACATGTCTTTCCTAGTTTTCCTCACGTGGCATTTTTTTTTTTTTAAGTGGATTCAAAAAGGGTTTTGATGAGAGATGAGCCATATACATATTAGTTTGGGTCCAGTAATAGACAATGATACCACCATCATGTTTTTCATATATTAGTTAAATGCCTTGCTCTTTGACAAAAATTTTGGTGGCCCCACCTATCCTGTTACTTATATCCAAGTTCTTTTATAGTAATTATAGTATAGATTCATATTCATTCCTTTCTTTTAATTTCAATAAATAGTCTATTATTAAAATTTTAAGGTGGCAGATGAGGGAGACACAAACATAAGAGGATAAGAAAATTCAAGCGCATTCAGTAAGCAATCACAGTTAATTAAGTTAATATTTGACTAATAAGACTGTGCAAGATGACATAAAAAACAACAACAACATCTAGAAAACAATCTGTCCTGCACATTCTTGCTTAACACAATCCAGTTTTGAGAAAACAATATATGAGTACCAACTTCAAGTGTGCTCTTCGACAAAAGACAAATGCCAAATCATCAGACTTAAACAGACACCATTCAGACATAACAAAACCATTTTCCTTTTCCAAGTTTTGACTTTATTGCAGTAAATTGTGTAACATTTGCATCAGAATATGGCCTTAAATTTAAAAAAAAAAAGGCATCTTCAAGAGAGGAAGTTATTTCCAGGCTTATAAACATATACCATCATTATTGTTATTATTGGCCCTACTTACACTAAATTACAATCAAGAATCAATACAACAAAATCACAAATCCCACTTATGGAAATGTCAAACAATTTACTTCAAGCATTGTATGTAAGACAATACAATGGCATTTCATTTTCAGCCCACAAATATGTTTTTTAATAGTTTTTTGTTTGGATTTTTATTTAATGAGCTAAGACAGTTGTGGTGGTTGTATGATAAAAATGTTAATGTTCAGGCACAGATTCAAAATCCCCTGAAACCTTGCAAAAATTAAGATTGTTTTTATATACCACTTTTTCCATTTCTTTCAACATCTTTGTTTTGGTTTGCACTAGAATTGTCCTTGTCACTAGCCTTGACTTCTGAATCCGTCTGGTCCATATTCTCTGTAGTGTTATCCTTCTCAGTACTGGCAGGAGACTGATGATAAGAAGGGTTGGGAATGTCCTTGCAAACCTCAAAAATCTTTAATGATGAACATAAAAGAGATTTTTAAAAATTATTTTATAGCATATGTGAATTGCTTCATAAGAATCATGTGCAGCAGTGACCTAAATATCAGATGCTATGGAAGTATAGGCAGCGGGCATTTTGGTGGAACAAGCATTTTCATTTAACAAAACAATAGTCAGAAAAATCATGGGTGGTCATGATGGGGGCTGTCGCTGTTTCAGGGCAAGCATGCATTTGAACAAAGAATAATTTTTGAGGAAAAGCATTTAGATTTATAGGGAGAAAATCAATTTAAATGGAGTAAGAGGCGTACCATACAATTTTTCAACAAAACCACATATTATTATTAATAATTTTTTTAATGGTTGACAATTTTTAAAGAAGAAAGGAACAATATTAAACATAACTCAACAACACTCATTAAATCAACTGTGATGAGCTGAGGTGACAAACACAAATAGATTTCAGTATGTGAATGTCAATATAGTCACTAAAATTAAAAATATTGTGAAGTTTATCTGATAAACTTGTACACAAATTACCTGGATATAACTCTCTGAAAGAGTAATCATCTGGGGAAGGATATCAGCCACATGCAAGTCCTGCATTTCATACCACTTGCCCTGACCCTGGAGAAGAAAAGTTTTTTTCTCTCTTGAGTGCTGGAACTGATTGTCATTTTTTTCTCTTGTTTTTTAATCTTTCTAATATATGCAACTTGACCAGGAAATTAACGAAATTTATTTTTTTCAAGAGAAATAATATCTTCAGCAGTTTAATAATGAAATTTATGTTACAAAAAGTAACATTGACATGATACTGGCACTATATGTACTACAATACTGACAAAGATTTCTAAAATACATAGAAATGCTCCCACTCATGCAAGTGCTTTGAAATAATAAATAATAAATAAGACTTTGAAGTAAAAGTTTGACTTTCAACAGCATACATGAAGCTTTGTTTATAGTTTTGTTTTGTTTTTGTTTTTTGTTGCTTTTTTTTTTTTTTTAAATTTTTGGAGAGGTTTTGTTCACTATTTATAATGTACTTAGAGTTAATGTCTTCCTGGATATCTCTCCCATTGTCCATATCAAATTTCTTTAGCATTCATGTGATGACTGATAATGCATACATATTCGAACAGTTCTTTCAAATTTATATTTCAGTTTGAATTTTTAAGTCACAGTTACGATACATATCTTTGTAATTAAAATCTAAAAGCAAACTGACATCTTTCTTACCTTATGCAGTACATGGCATCTGTAATTCCCTTTTCCTTGTCCAGGCTCTCCATCATGGACAATGTTTGCTACAAGATCATAAGTAGTGTGCTTGTGTTGGGCCCTGGCCTCTGGTGACAGGAGATCTCCAAAATCTATATTCCTAGAAAATGAGGACGGAAATAATGATGCTTCTTTCTTTGAAACACAGACTAATTATAACCATGTTTATAAAAGAGATTAATAATTTATGAGAAAGAGATTCCACTCAATTTTTTTCCCTCTTTGAAGGGAGGAAAATGTTTAAGTTAATGCATGTTTAAATAATATAAACAAAGCATTATGTATAATCTATAGGGTGCTTTCTTCTGAGAATATTATTATAATTGACACTGTGTCTAGCAGATTTCCATACGAAATATCTATCACATGGTATTTTAATTGAATTCATAGTTTCAATGGAGTCCCTTAAAAACTGTCAAACCTTATTATGCTGCCTCCTCTTAAACCACCATTCTTCCTTACACCTTTTTTTCACTATGGTGCCAATCTGACAGTATACTAAAATGGTGAAATTTGAAATACATGTAACTCATTTTACTATCATCTATCAATGGTTTAGCATCTTCATTCCTTTATTTTAGTAAATACTGCCTGTTATACTGTCTGAATGAAATTCAATGTCAAGGGAGTAGAATCATTTGTCTCATTAATATAAAGAGAGACCAATTCTTTCACAGGCAGAATGTAGGCTGCAGCCCCTACAGGCCTTTGTAATAACATCTGGGCCGACCGTCTAGTTGACTGCATTTAATTTCAGGTATAGTAACTCAAATTTATGCAGCACTCTGTATGTTTACATTTACACATATTTCTCATAGAAAGGTGGACATTGGCACTGAATGCCAAACTCTTATCTACACTAAACGCATTATTGTACTACATCCTTGAATACATGTCATGTGTGTACTAAATCTGTTGCACACTATTCACTCTAAAACTGTAGATTACATTCTAATTGCCAATTACTTTTCCTGAATCAGCATTTATACATTATTTCCTCATTCCTAGTCTTTGTCACAATAGATAATGATAGGAAAATTCAAGACAATGGCTGTTAAAGAAATGAGTCAGATAAATATTATATTTCTATGATATAGTCTAGCGAATCTCCACAACGCAGCGCCAATTTTTCAAAAGGCCAATATATTTAATATTGATCTTTGTTCTACTTCTCTTACAGCACCAATTTCTTTATAACACTAACTTTAATTTGGTCCCAAAATTGGCAGGATAACAAGGTTTGGTCCAGCTGCTCGACATCTTGGACCCAGAACTTAATTTCAGGCAGAAATAAAAATCTGATTTAGGCTTTCCAAAGCATATTCGAAGATTTTACTCAGTTAATTGCTGTCTTCCAGTTTAGCAATTTTAGATTAATTTGCTGTGGTTAAAATCCATTAATGAGGCATCAAAGTTAAGAAAGATCTATATTATTTGAAGGTAAAATGCCCAACGCAGATGCCATGGCAGAGCAAAAAGACAGAGTGATGACATCACAAGGGATTCAGAAACAGACTTCACAACAGCAGGATGCATGGTTATGGAAAGGGATATTTACAGAAGGGCTATCATGAAAGTGACATTTCTAAAGATAATGATATTTTAACTACTCAATGATTCCAGCTAAATAGGGTACTAAGCCAAACAAACAAAAGAAAAAATTACTTTCATCTGAGATTAGTCAAATTGCTTGAGTGGGGATCATTCGAATTGAAGTTCATTATTAATAATAATGGCCCCTTCACAAAAAGGTTCTATAGAACAGTGATGCAAAGCAAGTAAGAAAAGTCATGAAAAAGATGCCTATAATTGTCCTAGAACAGAGGATTAGATATGGGCATTACGATAAAAAACTACATGTCAAGTCATGATCATATTTTGCAGCAGTGACAGCCTTTCTGATAATGGAATAGCAACAAAAAATAACTAAGGTTACAGAAAGATTATACTTCTACATATCAATGTATTAAAAATAAATAAATATTCTAAAAAAGAGTTGACTTACTTGATTGGAAAATTGACAATTGTTGGATTCTTCTCAAAAACAAAGTAGTTTTTGTTAAATCTCTGGAAGAAAAAACAGTCATAGAAAATCATTATGAATTCTAATTCAAATCAATGATTCTAGAAGGCTTACTTAAAACATAATAATACCATGACACATTATATTTATATACAATGCACTTGGAATTTTAAAAAACTTGGAAAAAAATAGTTAAAACAAACATTATACTAACATACTAACTTACCTTGAAATAAATGATTATAAAATTGGGCAAACGTGTAAGAGCAAATCTTTTCAAGGTACTGTCTTTATGAGTTTTGTATTCCTTTTCTGTGACTCCGTTGAACTTGGTCAAAAGTGTTGCAAATGGAATCTAGCACAAAAGTCAGATGAGATATGTGTGAGCCCAAAAATTCTTAGCTGAATTTCACAAGAAAAGCTGTCATCTATTTACTCCTAAAATTGATGTATACATTTTATAAATACAAATCATTCAAGTTGAAATGAATCAGTATGGTGAAACAATAGTAATACTGGGACTAGTTTTCATCATTTCTATTAAGGGAGAGAAAAAAATAATTATGAGAGGAGAGAAAATCTAGATAGTACCAATGCCCTTTCATGAAATCATGTGCAAATAAATTACAGGTGAAATAAACATTGAATTTCTATATATGGACTAATCCATTAATAAAATGTTTCAAACCTGAGGGATGATATTTTCCCTTGATTCATCAGGATACAGTGGTGGAGGAGGAAGATCACAAGTCAGGTAAAGCCAGGGCATGTCTGTCACTTGTTCTACAAGATTATATTTTCAAAAGCATTGATTAAACATAAAACATATAAACCTAGAATGCAGAAAAACATTATGTAATGATATAAACAAAAATGGATATCGACTATTGAATTATAAATTAGGATATACACCTAGTAATTATATATATGCAAACCAAGGTCACCTTGACCTTTGACATATCTGCTGTTAAATCATTTAAAAAAAACAACAACAAAAAAAACAACCCAAAACAAAAAACAAAAAAACAAAAACAAAACTTATACAGAAATGACATGCAAAATAAGGTACTTGAATCTGAGAGCCTCAAGAACAATATTATCTAAGCAATGTTGTCTTTGCCTTTTATTTTACATCATTTTGATTCACATCAGGCAATTTTTCCACCAGAGAAAGGTTTGTGAATGTATAAAATAATTGCCATCCATGTAAGAATGTAGTTGTTAAAACATTTATGACTCTTTTCAGAGTGATGAATGTTCTAGTTTGAATAGTTTAGCAGGCATAAATATAGATCCCCAGGAAATCGTTAGTGACAAGAGAATAATATATATACAATTCTTTAAAAGATCTGGGGTATAGGTCCAGCCCATCAGCTCACCTTGGTATTCCTCATCTTGAAGTAAAACTTCCTTTTCTTTATCATTCTGAGAATAAAAAGATAAAACTGTACTTTTATCAAAACAGTTTATTATATTTAAATTATACAACATATTCATGTCAACAAAAAATCATTTTGAGTAAGGGGGGGGGGGGGGGGG
>JBCJKE010036519.1:0-12164 GCA_039654525.1 Melibe bucephala | reverse complement strand
ATATATATTTATAGTCAAATAATTGGAGCACACTGTAAAACATTACATCAAGACATTATGAAGGAAACATATCCGTTCTACTTTAATATGGATTTAGATAAGACATTTTTGGTGGAACACGTTTTAAAGGTATTTGAACTATGGTCTTTAGTAAGGAAAACGAAAAAAGTTTTAATGTGTGCACGTATTGTGCTCCTTGGCTAGTAAGAAAGAAAGTGGTTTTAACATATCTAAAAAGTGTTCTTTGATTAGTAAGAAGGAAGATTAATTTTCAAATGTTTGCTCTGTGCTTCTTGGTGTAAAGAGTCTTTAACAAGCTCATCACGTGACCAAAGATGGCTGGGTACAGTGATGGAGCGGGCAATGCGCCATCCCCACTTCGTGCGGCCATAATTTGTCATGTGCACCAGTTAGTTGCAAACTGTCTGCTGTCCAGAGTTTTCCACGAAGCGAAGATTTATCCAGATCGTTTTAAGTGAATCTTCGTTGGATCATCATACATGTCACAGTTCAGCCAAACAGCAACCCAACAGTTTCGCTGTGAAACATTCAAGTAAAACCTTAATTTTCAATAAGCTCAATTAACGGGGACGGAATTAAAGGGGCAATTGTGCACATTATTACTCAAATACGCATACAAAGTTTTTATCTGCATGTTTAATATCATTATGCTCTTTGCTAAGACTTGAGTCTGAATCTATCTACCAAAGAAAACACTCCGCAGTCATCCTTGAAGCGTGAGACGAAAAGCTGAAACCTTGACTGGGGAAATTTGATTGCGTCTTTGTTAATGTCAAACCAACTGCCCACGCAGATTCGCTCAGTATACGTTAGGAACGAGTAGAAATGCCGTGGTGACAGGGGTCTTTCCTCCATCTTCCTATTGGACTTAAAAGCATTGAGGGATTTCGAAACCCTCATCATGGCACACGGTAAAAAGGCTTCCAATGACTATATAGACACACGGACTGACAAGGGCAAGTTATGGCCTATTTTCCTTGGAGGTAACTCGACCACACGATTCACAAGATGGTTTAACGCCACCTCCTGCCATCAGTGACTGTCTACACTCTTTACGCACCGTGCTTTAGCTCAATCATTGACACTTAATATTGATGAGACCAAAATATCAGCTTGCTAGGGGAGATAATTATCTGTTTAAAGGAGTTGCTAGATATATCCAACTCTGTACTTATTCATTCATCACGTGTCATCAAATGAGCGACTACAGCGCCAGTTTATGTGGATTCCTCTTAAAAGGAAGATTGGCATTATTGAATTAGATGTTACACCGGAATCTATTGATAGCCTATCATCACTGATTTAGTTTATACGAAACATCTATCATTTATTTTCGTGTCATAAAAACACTTTACTGATCGATGTCAGACGGTGTTTGATGCAATCATCGATCTATTTTCAGGTAGATTAGCAGCCATTATATTGATGTAAGTACTTTACAGTTTTAGAAAAGTGTTCGTTTAGGATTTCATGACAAAAGGTTCTGCACCGTACGACAAATCCCAAATATGTCATCAGCCGGAAAATAAAACATATATTTATGGCCAACACCCGAATTATCATACATCAAGCAAATGGAAGGATGATGGTTTTAGTGCGTCTTTGTCTTCAACATGTTATAAAGAGAAACAGAATATATGGATTCCAGATAAGAGGTAAATAAAGATTTAAATGAATGCTCTATACAAAAGTGTCTATTAATGCGAACGCTTTTTGTGTTGATCTCGGTAAACACATCCCCCTTTGTCACCGTAGCTTTTTATATTACATTATAAAGGAAATTTGTTTCCTCTCAAAGTAGAACAAAATCTTCAGTAAGGGCATCTGGAGATGTAGCCATCACTTCTATTCTCCCCCCTATAAACTCACGGTTGAAAGCCAAAGAGAAATCGGCATTGGTTAAGGTAGGCGAGTCTAACTTCAGAAAGGAGAGATTTTATATTGTATATAGGTCTTATCCAAGTTATTGTATTCTATACACTTTACAAGAGGTTCCCTTATAGACTCTTTTAACGCCGAAACCTTCTCGATTGCCAAGGAGAATGCAACGACATTATCTGGACGCATTTCTCTATAATAGTTCTGACAAGATCTTCCATTGTTCGTAGTTGGGTACTCACTTTACACCTGAGTGTAGTGAAAACATGAAGTAAACGGCGATTTCCAAAAACTAGACCCATCATTGTAAAATTCGAACCTGATTCATCAACGTCTGCGGCCTTCCCGTCTACCGTCTAGGGTACAAACACAATCTGATAGATGGCCGTTTAGCTAATGTTGCAACATTAGGCATTAACAACACCTGCTTAGGAAATTCTTCCATTAAAACAAAGACGATCTTGGCCTATATTATGGAGTTTCCAGACTGGCTTTCTTTCTCTCTTGTTTAGACTTCGCTTTTAACTTTTTCTCATGAATGTTTTGTCTGCATTTTGGTGTTAGGCTGATTGTATTGTTTATTGATAGCAGGTTCAAGACAGGCAAAGTCAATGGGTTTTTTTTTACATTATTTAACTTAGGCGGAGACGCTTTAGCAGCTTCATTTAGTTCTAATGGCTGGCCTTTCTAACATTCATAATTGTCTAGAGATGTTGTTCTTATGGTGTTAAGATCTTTGGCAGATTTTAGTGCCACGAATTTGTCGAGACGCTTCAGATGTTGATTTATAATCATTGGAAGTGGAATTGTAATTAGGTCTTCGATGTACAGAAAACAGCAAAGCGGGCGTATTGCAAAATTACTTTACCTCTTCTATGAAGTCTATAACATTTTGTAGCACCGTTTCATTTTGCTGTGAATTTATTTTGCTTTGGGATTTTTTCAGCAAGTGTTACTCTGTTTTAATGTTAACAACATTCGTTGTTAGTTTTTTGTTGATGTAATTGCTGCTGCTACTGTCATTGTTGCTTTAACTTACGTGCAGACAAGACGGTTTTCGCGCAGACCTGTTGACTTGATGCCAGATCAAAACAGGTAACCATTGTGCACGTTTCATTGAATCATTGTGCACGTTCAGTGCTGTTGTGTAGCGATGTCCTGGCCTGGTACGAAGGACATCATTAATAACTGAGTATATTTGTTTTTAACTTGTAACAGCTGATATATGAAGGTATTCAAGTGATACATTTCAAAGGCTAACAACTCTCTTTCCATCTGAAAAGATTTAATAGATCTAATAGATGGAATGATATCTCAACTATAGAATTGCAATAAACTGCAATCCATTTATGCTTGGCCCCTTTTCTCCATCTTCGAGCGAGCTTCGGGTCTGATCTTTATACATCTAAGTAAAGATACATTTTAACTACTCCGTAATATAACGTTAATACCATGATTGTGTTGTGAGTTGTTTGATTTTGTAGCAATTTTTGTCTTTACTTGTTTAGTATCTGACGAAGGACGCCTCTGTAAAAATAAAATTCCAACAACTACAACACCCAAATAACAAACACGATGTCATTGAAGGTCGGACTTGCTACCATCGTTGCAAAATGGCCAACGACAGCGTTTAAGATCCCATAAGGTTTACACAACAGTCGAGGAGGGAAGCGCCGAGTTTTGAATACTGTTCTTAAATTATGTAAGATAACAGGTGATAAGACATAGGAGCTTTAAGCGATATTGTTCAATTCTGAGAGAAAAGTATTGATGGGCTCTAGTTTTAGGCCTGGAAATTGACAAAATTGTTCTTTCCTTGCAAGCGGTCCATGGTTCTTATTCAAACTATGACCTTCAATGCTTATAAATTAAAAAAACAAACAAACAAACAACAACAACAACAACAACAAACCGTGGACAGATCGAAGGAGTCGATTCGCCTACAGAGTCATAAATATTTGGGTCAAGAAGTAGTCATCCTACACTGCGGTATTCTTTGCCTCACGGCAAATAGAATTGCTTAAGATTTACGGGTAGTATATTTCCATAGCAATTGGTAGATGATTCTTTGACTAGAGTTACCAACGGTAGATAATTGGGTAACTAGAGTTACCGATTATTTTTGGTAGATATGGGGCGATTGGGTTTATTTGTGGTAGATGGTGGGGCGACTGGGTTTATTTGTGGTAGATGATGGGGCGATTGGGTTTATTTGTGGTAGATGATGGGGCGATTGGGTTTATTTGTGGTATAAAGAGGGGCGATTGGGTTTATTTGTGGTAAAAAGTGGGACGATTGGGCTTATTTGTGGTATATGATGGGGCGATTGGGTTTATTTGTGGTAGATGATGTGGCGATTGGGTTTAATTGTGGTAGATGATGGGGCGATTGTGTTTATTGTGGTATAAAGTGGGGCGATTGGGTTTATTGTGGCAGATGATGGGGCGATTGGGTTTATTTGTGGTAGATGATGGAGCGATTGGGTTTATTTGTGGTAAAAGTTGGGGCGATTGGGTTCATTTGTGGTATAAAATGAGGTGATTGGGTTTATTTGTGGTATAAAATGAGGTGATTGGGTTTATTTGTGGTATAAAATGAGGTGATTGGGTTTATTGTGGTATAAAATGAGGTGATTAGGTTTATTTGTGGTATAAAATGAGGTGATTAGGTTTATTTGTGGTATAAAATGAGATGATTGGGTTTTCTATGGTGTAAAATGAGGTGATTGGGTTTATTGTGGTATAAAGTGGGGCGATTGGGTTTATTTGTGGTAATTAATGAGGCTATTGAGTATACTGATGATAGATGCTCGGGCGAAAAGATTTAGGCGATTGAACTTATTGATGGAATGTACTGCGGCAATTAAATGTAACTGGTGGAAGACAATGCGGGTATTAGATTTGTTTATGGCAGATGGTGCGGCAACCACACCAGGTTTCAAATTAATCCCAGAAGCGTTGAGGACTTCTGAAGTGATGAATGGCTGAAAGTAAGTTTTTAAAACGTCGCTGATCCGAGATAAATTTATGAGACAGGCGATTGACATTATGAAGAATTTGATTGGTCTACTCGCTCTTGTTGGTATTGGTGTTGGCGGTTGTGTTATGTTTGTATGTTTGTATGTTTGTTCTTTTCCGATTGTTGTCATTGTTGTTTTTATTTGTTTTATTTTTGGCTGAGCGTTGCGGTTGGGAGACCGAAGATACAAGCTGTACTGAATGGACGGATGGATAATAATGCAATCTCTTTCCTAGAACAAAAACTGATAGTGGACGCCCCATTTGTAGCCGAATGATATTTACCGTTCATTCCATGGCATTTATCCGTCTTGAATAACTGTAGTGTTTTTATCAGTCTCTTTGACTTATTTGAATTAGGACTTTCCGCCGGCGGGGTCATCTGATCTCACAATCTCGGCAGTTCTCCTTATCCTTGCTGTAAACTTTATCCGATTTTGTCTAATATGTGCGCGGTCCCTTAGTCTTTCTAATTCTTTCGTTGATTTTAGTTGAACTATGTTGTTGGTAAGTCTCTTCAGAACGTTATTTCATCGTACTGGGAGTGTTGTTGTCGGTCTTCCTTTTGGTCTTTTGATGTCATCTGTGAACTAGAATGCCATTGCGTTGCTTGTGGGAATTTCAGGGTTACGCGTCGAAAAATGTCCAAAAAGGCTCCATTTAGCTTGCAAGATTTCAAAGGAAAGGCCGGGTTCTTCTTTACATTTTATACAGCGAGGTTTTCATTATTCTTATTGGGTAGAATCCGTTTCTTTGGACAATCAAAATATCAAGGTGACCATTGATCTTTGGCTATATATTAAGCGTCCCAAACTATGCTAAAGTCCCCTCGCTGTACAAATGTCGTTAGTCCATTGAATTTAAAAGGGACATACGGCATTTGTATTCTGTGGTGACGTTGGGAAATCAATTCAGTAATCTATGTAAGAAACAAAGTGAGGTTTCAAGAGGTTTCTGTAAGGTTACTAGAGTATATGGGATTTGCAACACTCCATAATTTCTTGATTTCTCTTATCAGTTGGCTTCTGGGACACCATTATAGTGTACAAATCTAAACCGAAGTAAAATAATGTTTTAAAAGTACAGCTGATTATATGCCAGATACGCCCAACGCTCAACTAACAAAGATCCAGAAGAGCATAAGGTAGCCGTGTCCCAAATCAATAACTTTAGTTCATCTCCTTGTCGTGTTTACATTCTTCACAGAGAAACAGAATACGCGCAAAAGGGATACAGAGGCTCTCGCCGTCCATAACAGAAGCCGGTCACCAAGTCCAAAACGAGATGGACACTCACTCTCCCTGAGGCGTGTCCCTTCCGGGATGCAGCCTTCGTGACAGCCAACCTGTATTTGTCTCTACCTTGAGCCATCTCCTCTGCCTTGGTTACGTCTGTGTGCAAGTTTTCCTGGATATCGTCCTTCCGTAATCTTTTTGTCTACCCTTTCCTCTTGCATTTGGTATCCTTCCCTCTAAAATTATTGTTCTCGAGACTCTCATGTCTTTTCAAGTTACCGAAAAAAGGTCCACTTCTTTCGTCTCTTTATTAATGTAATAAGCCAGTTATTTTCAATATTTACTTCATCTAAAAGTGATTGGTTGATTCTTTTTTGGACCCATGGCTTTTTTACAATTTTCCGGTAACGCTTCAGTTCGAAGCTAGTTATTATTATTGCTTCTAAACTTGCGCTGATGGACCTCGCATCCATAGGTGTCTATTGGGAAAATGCACGCTCTAAGTATTTTGACAGTTGTGTTTTTATTTGCTCCTTACCAAATGTTTTTCATTTGTTTCAAACGGCTGAGAACCATCGAACATCGTCTTATAATCTCCACGCATATGTCGCCATTCTTGTAATTCGAATTCGTTCTATGTCACTGTTTCCAATTTTGACGTTGCGGACTTTGTGTGATTAAACAGTTTTCATGACTTGTTTTAATGGCATTGAGATGGAGGTTTAGTCTCTCGCTGCCTTCTTTTTACTGATTTATTTATTAAGCCTTTTGAGTCCTACGGGGCATAGCAAAGTTTCGGGATGTTGTGACCACCAATGCTTAAACTGTCGTATGCTTTAAATGAGCTTTCATAGTAAATTTGCCTCATGATGTTTTCAGCATAGAGGTTGGACACTTAGGCGATTTACGAGTTAAGCAATCTACAGGTCTAAATAAATTTAAACGTATGTGTCTAAGAATCGGAATATAAGCTCCATTAGGTCCGTGTACCCTTGACGACTACTACACTTGAGTTATGGTTAGTATGACGATCGAGATTATCCAAAACCACGTGGACTTCAGTCCTGTTTTGATTTAATGAAAACATCAACATACCTGCTACTTTCAGCATCATAAACTGTGACGCTATCTGGGCAACGTTGACGATGGCATCACAAATTTCCTCTATGCCTCTCTGTCTTCCGCACGTATATTCAAGTCTAGATACGATTCGAGGGCAGAATTTTAGTCTGGCTAGAATTCTAGGCTACATGGATTTAAGACCAGTTAGAATTAAAGGTTACGTGTATTTAGGATTGATTCAAGGCTACGTAAACTTCAGTCTGGATAGTAAGAATTAATTCACGGCATGTGGGCTTAAATCCGGCTCAAAGAATTAACATTACACTGACCTTCGTCTTCCTAATATTCACTATACATTTATATCTGCCGAGTATTCTAGGTATCAAAGACAACTCTAGGCTACCTGAATTTATTTGAGTGTGGCTTGTTTACAAGCAAAACGGATTTATATGCTCAGCTAGCCATACCTACAGGAAGATCACTTCTGATTGGTCTAAGTTTGCTAGTAACATTTTATTCTCCCCATCAACAGGTGTGACAGACAGAAATGGCGTCGATTCGAGAACACAGTCTGAATGTAAGTCATGCAGAGTTGGTGAGCACCACATCTTCAAGTCAATTCGAAGGGCAATTTCCTGACTTCTTTCAACAAAGCCAGAACGAGACCAAGCAAGATTCTCTTTTCACATTCCTCCTCATATCCTACAGCCAAAACAGACTTATTACCAAGTATGGCTTTGCTCTGATGATAGCAATTTCCCTGTTAGGATCTTTTTGTAACGCCGTCAATATTCTGATCTTTCTGAAGATGGGACTAGACGACAGCGTGACAATATCTTTCTTCGCCCTATCCGTGACGGACTTGTCTCTTCTTCTCATAGCGATCGCTCAAACCTTCGGAGGCATAATCAGTGCTCTGCATGTTGAACGTGGCATTTGGTTTTACGTCAAGCCCCAGCTTCTTACGTTCATACTCGCTCACACGCGAGAAATGTTCAGCGTCAACACAACCATCTTGACGACCTTCCTTGCTGTCCAGAGATGCTTCTGCATCGTAAGGCCTTTACACTTTAAAGGCGTCTTCACTCGAAGACGTGCGGTGTATGCGCTGTGCCTTGCAGCGGCCGTCTCTCTAATATGTTTCATGCCCGTTCTTGTTCTCCTACGAACGCGGCTCGGGCTACACATAAGATCTAATAAAACTCACTTGGTGTTGGCATTCGCAGGTGGTTGGGACACCGTTGTTGACTTCAACGAAAGCCTGGCCGGCATATTCATACCGTGCTCCACCCAGGTAATCGTCTTGTTCTGTTTGGTGGTCATGACTGCAGGTCTGAAGAAGTCCGCACGATTTAGAAAACGCGCCGTTTTGTCTGAGATGACAGTAGAGCAGTCTTCCAAACAAGACGAACAAACTCAAGATGACGCCAAAGCTCGCAAATCCAATGCCGCTGATGCGTCACACGAAAGAGAGGATGGTCATGTAAAAGGAGATCCGGCCGTTCTAAGCAAGAAAGACAAGAACGTTCTAATGCAAGTACTTCTTATCTGCTTGATTTTTGTCGTCTGCAACTCACCCAAAATCGCTATAGCCTTCACCAGAATCTTCGTGCCTGGCTTTGATCACGGAGGTATATACCAGTTTGTCTACACGACCACGAAGTTGCTGAGAACGCCGTTTGAACTCTTTAACTCGGCTGTCAATATGTTCGTCTACTACAAGTACAACTCTAAATTTAGACTCATTTTTGGTCAGACTTTTCGGTTTCACAATAGGGATAATGTTCGAGACGCATAACAGCTTGATTTATATAAGAGGTGTACAAGACACACAGTGTGACGACACACTTGCTCAGTATATCCACCTGTGTTTGCATACTACATCTCAATGCCCTCAAACACTACATCTCCTTGCCTTCAAACACTAAAAATATATAAAAATAAAAGCCCTTTATTAGCTCCAGAGGAGAATGCGTCTTTTGGGTCTATCCCGAAGGAAGACCGAGATAGACCCAGGCGTCAGCCGCAGTGCAGCGCCGCCAGGAAGTGCAATAGAGGTGATTTTTTTTGCCCAAGGAAAAAACCAGATGCCGAAGCGGGGCTCGAACCCGTGATCCCACGGGTTACAGTGCAATGCCTTAACCACTCGGCCAACGGGCCTACATCTCCCTGACTACAAACACTACATCTCCCTGACTACAAACACCACATCTCCCTGTCTACAAATACTACATCTCCCTGACTACAAACAATGCATCTCCCTGACTACTAACACTACATCTCCCTAACTACAAAACACTACATCTCCCTGACTACAAACACTACATCTCCCTGCATACAAACACTACATCTCCCTGCATACAAACACTACATATCCCTGACTACAAACACTACATCTCCCTGCCTACAAACACTACATCTCCAAGCTTTAAGACACTACATCTCCCTGCATACAAACACTACATCTCCCTGCCTACAAACGCTAAATCTCCCTGCCTACAAACACTAACCTCCCTGCCTACAAACACTACATCTCCCTGCCTACAAACACTACATCTCCCTGCCTACAAACACTACATCTCCCTGCATACAAACACTACATCTCCCTGCCTACAAACACAACATCTCCAAGCTTTCAGACCCTACATCTCCCTGCCTTCAAACACTACATCTCAATGCCTACAAACTGTACATCTTCCTGCTTTCGCAGATTACATCTATCAGCCTTTGCACATTGTTTATATAAAGTCAAAATAGTTTCGTTGGTTATTCTTTATTTCTTGAGTTGAGATTATTTTCTGCGTAATTTGTTAATTTGTTTGTCCTGATAAAAACGAATGCCACAATATGTCATTGTGAAAACAAGTCCATAAACCTGGCAAAAATCAGCTTATAAAGAGATCTAGGCTTCTGTGTATGCTTTTCAAAGAGTATGCTGCATAAATCAGCGTAAAGGCCAACAAGATCGTTGGAATCATAAGACGATCATTTGATCATCTGATAAAAGAGACCTTTGTGCAACTCATAGTCTGGCAGCCCCATTATAAAACCCTAGCCAAGAAGTGGAAGGTGTTCAACGCATTGCAACAAAGATATTGCCATGAATTAGATACAAAACATACCCAGAAAGACTGGCTACTCTTCGATTGCCGACTCTTGAACCCAGACATGCCTGTGGCGATTTAATAAACTTGCACTGGTGCATTCAAGGAGATATATTATTACAAGATCATAAACCCAGCATTCAAACTAGTCAAAGGCAGAACCATCTTAAAATTTTCAAATTTCATGCACGGTCACAAATGGAAAGTAACTGATTCATCGCATGAGTCGCCAACACAAAGAATAACTTCTCCAAACAACGTTATTACAGCACCATCAGCAATAAACGGTTTCACATCAAGATTAGACTTCATTTGAGAAAATCTGTAGACAATGTTCAATGCCAAACTCTCCCAGAGTCTTAATCTTACACTTGAATGTCTCACTCCTTTACAATGTCTCATTCCTTTACAAGGACAGTAGTATCAGTGTAGTATAGTTTGAGTCTTCGCATTTCCTTCATGCATTTTCCGTCCTTTCGACAATAAAAGTGTCCCAAGTGTCGTTCATTGGGGTTTATTCTCCTAATATCGCAGTTTCGGTGCAGCACCAGATGAGCCACGTTATGTTGCGCATGTGCTGCGCCATTCTTCGAAAAGATGAAAGATTTTGGATGGCCCCATTCACGAGGACTAGTAGTCGGCTGCTTTTACATACGCTCATCGGAGTCTGTAACCATTGCCCTCTTCTGAGGGCATTGAAACCGGGTAATGGCGCTTTGGGGTCTTTGATCAGGTCTCCTCCATGCGGTCGGTGCTTCGTGTGTTCATTCCATTGTGCCTCTGAAAGTTTGAAGTTCTTATACTGGTGGCAGAAACATAAAAAATTTGGAAGGATAAAGAAACCCGATATGATTAGAAGAGGGAGTCCAAATTCAGTGCCAAAATAATGTCTCAACCACGTTGACTAATGATCCAACAATAATTATGCATGAATCTCTCTACAGAAATTCTCCACGATACCATGCGCCTGCTTGATTTTAATCTAAGAAAATACATTGAATTACCTACCTGCTAATAAATTAATGGCAACGCAGAGGATCCTTTCTTGCCAAGATTCATCATTACAGCATTGATGCATGGAAGTTGATTACATGGGCATCATTTATAGAATAAATGCATTCAGTACACAAAACTACTGAACTCGATTAAATAGTTTTACACTTCCGACAACAAGTTAATGTTGGCCTCTACCAAGCAACGCTCTGCTAACCCACCATCCGATTACAATTATAATCGGTACTTACAATTATACAGGAGTCTAGTAGGGGCATGTGTATAAAACCCATTGAAAAACATTTGCGGGATACGACCTCGTGATCCAAGTAAGAGACCCGTTCTCAGAGAGGCAGAGCTGCCTTAGATGGAAGAAAAACCAGTAGTTGCAACCCTACCAGTCATTAAGAATCATCTCCAAGGCGTCAAGGGAAAACATTACCTTAAAAAACTGTCAACAATCTAGGATCTAGACGCAATAAGAATAGCAACATTGTATGAGCAAAGCTGCCATCGCTATAAGAATTTATCGTCTTTTTCAGCGTTTTAAGTTTGCCACAATCGTCCAAAGCCTATATCCCGTCCTTCCTGTCTGTGCCTTCTTAAGATATCAAATCCTTATAATATCGGCACTTTCAGCAATGCTTTGACTTTACCAATTTCTAACAGGTCTGTTAAAGTCCAGAGTATGTATCTCAAAATGTTAAAAAAATAAATAAAAACAACACAAAGAACACAAGCGTTTTTAGTTGTTTTGCTGTTGTGTTTTGTTGTTTGTTTTGTTTGTTTTTGTTTTTGTTTTTTGATGTTTTTTTTTTGTTTTGTTGTTGTTGTTTTTGTTTTGTTTTGTTTGT
>JBCJKE010036409.1:0-12168 GCA_039654525.1 Melibe bucephala | reverse complement strand
TTTCTTAAAAAGTTCAGTTTTCAAATTTGATTTAAATGCCGAAAGAGTTGTGGAATTTCGAGTTTTTGCTGATAAAGAGTTCCAAATAATAGGGTTAACGTTTGAAAAGGCTCTTTCCGAACGCTTTGTTTTTGTGACGGTGTTAACCAGTTATATAAAATGTGACGAACGCAGATTCTGTGATGGAGTCTTTGTGGTGATCAGGGACTTCAGATACAAACACTTGTAGGTGATATAAGCGATTTTAAATTGAATCCTTTGTTCGACGGGAAGCCAGTGAAGAGATTTTAGGATAGATGTAATACTGGCATGATTCTGCGTGATTTGATGATTCGAGCCGCGTTGTTTTGGGCGATTTGTAGTCGATGCGTTGTCTTGACAGGAAGATTTATAAGTAATGAATTACAATAGCCTAGACGACTGGTGACAAGTCAGTTGACGAGCATTTCGGTGGAGTCTTCGTCTAGAAAGTCCCTTACAAGACTGATTTGTTTGAGGTGATAATAGATGGAGCGGACGGTCTTGTTTATGTGCTCTTCCATACAAAGCTTTTCATAGAATATTAAGAAATTCTTCCAAGCAATATTAATAAAATCCAAATGAGAAATATGATTGGAAACACTGTTTGAAACTGAATCGAATGGTATAAAAATTGTAGATGTAGGTAAAGCAATGACTTAGAAATTTCGGTAAAAAGGCAGAGCGAGATTGGAGCTGTCAACCGATAACAATCATCACACAGAATATTAAAAAGGATTAAAAAATCTCTATGGTATTGACAGCATTTTTGAAAGATTGTTGCGAACGTATTTGCGTTCCATACCGTGATGACCCTGTTAGCTCCTTTTTTTTATCTCGATGTATTTTTGCTTATCCGTGTCTAACGTTGTTATGCGTTTCTTTTTCTCGCCTTTTCTACTTGAATGCAAGCTTAGAATAATGTTTGAATTATTTACATTTTGACTTTCAACTGAGCTCTATTGCGACCGTAGAAAGGCAATAAACCACACTGACGGAATCTCACAAATACTATAAAACTTGGTAGTTGAGTATTCATTAATATTCATTAATTCAGTAATGGTCAACAGGAATGAGGTTGCTGAGTGTGATCTACATAAAAACCTTTTATGTTCAATTCTAATATACCAAAATGCGAACACTTGATACATACTCATTACATTCTTGCTCTCTTCAATGCTTCTTCGGCTTTAATTATTTGCAATTTATATGTGTCCGCTCGGTGTGAATTGTGACTGGTATATATTCTGAGGAATTGTCGGCGTTTTAGCCAAAGCAAATTATTTCCCTAAGAATAAGTCAATCGTAGACAAATGCTTTCTTCTTTTTCGGTAAGGCAATTTTAATTATGCATCTTAGAGTCGAACGATACATAAGAAATATCTGGAACAGTAATAATGTACGTTATGAATTCATAGAATTTTCACTCTGATACGACAAGACAGTGAAATATTGTTTTTTGTTTTTTGTTGTTTTTTTTTTTGTGGGTTTTTTTTTGTTTTGTTTTGTTGTTTTTTTTGTTTTTTTGGGGGGGTTAGAAAAAAGTACGGAGACATGTTACGTACTCTAACTGCAAGTTCACATGAACTCATTACTAATTACAAGGTTTGAGGATTCCATTGAATACTTTGAAAATGAGCCACGAATTAATATTGCTTGAGTGATTCTGAAACAGTACATACTTTTGAAGTTATTAATCCATTATTCAAACTATTGTGTAGTCCATGAAAGGCATTTTAAATAATTTAAAGTAATAATCTTGAGCTGCGAGAGTCGCTGGCAAGAACAGTATTGGAAGGGGAAATAAATGTAAAAAGAGCAAAAGGTAGGCCATGAATACCATGAAGTACCAAAAACCTTTAATGCACGGATGACAGATGCTGGGAGTCCGGCTATGGACAATGAGGGTTTCCGTAAGGCAGTTGGAGGCGCCATTTCCAGAAGAATAAGCTGTTGTTGATGATAGTAACCTATTTGATTTATCCATTAATTGTAATTATGGTGGAGTGATTAAAAATCCATCATTGCTTGACCTATAGTTAGAAAGAGTACCATAAAGGCGTTGAAGCTTGAGAAAAATTAATCAAGTCCTGAGCTTCTATCCTAGATCTTTAAAAATGAATATCTTTCTAGACGTCATATTGGATTATATTTCAACATATCATGCATATCATCGATTCAATTACTGTATGATTTCACGTGGCAACATTCAATGCAATATTATTACCAGTGATAACTCCATGCTGAGCCGAAAAGAACAGTTATTGTTGGAATCTGGAGCAATTTTAGTATTCAGAAAATCCGTTTATTCATAACATGAAAGGCGTTGTTCTATTTCAACCACTTTTCATGGTACGAGAATCTACCTGATGGATAAAATCGTTTTTAATTTCGTGGATCTATCCCCCAGATTTTATCTTCAAACATCTAGAATGGAGTCACCGGATGTCATGGATCTCAGCCAAACCATTGGTCAATGCGGCAGATTCCAGCTTTTCCTGACCGTGGCTGTCCACGCCACGACAGTCTCGGCAGCTTGTGGGATAATGGTAATGGTCTTTGGGATGTATAACCCGGGATTGGTCTGTCTGAACGACATTCAAAGGTACAACGATACGTTCTACACCCCAGAAGTTACAGCTGATATGTGCTATTCTTCCTTGCCAGAGTCTTTACAAGTTTCCAGCGGCCGTCATGATAACAACTCCATTGAGACATTGAATGTCACAACCCTCACCAGCAGGTGTGAAAAGTGGGCGTTCAAGAAAGGCGCTTCCACTTTGGTGACAGAATGGAATCTTGTGTGTGATTTAGCTTGGGTCCCTTCTGTCATTATTTCGATACAAATGACTGGGGTTTTCTTGGGTGCCTACTTTGCTGGGCAGATATCGGAAAGATTTGGCCGCAAAAAAAGTCTTTATCTTTCCGTGGCTATTCATGGACTAGGTCATGTACTGGCGTCTTTCATGGTGTCGTGGCAAATGTGTGCAGTAGTTTACTTTTTTATTGGAATAGGCGGTGGAGGGATAATCTCGTGTTCTTTCCCGTTTCCTATAGAATTCATAAACGGATGGTGGCGAGGGGTATTATCCGGAATTCCCTTTTGGCCAATAGGCTACTTTACATTTGCAATTGTAGTATTCATCTTGAGAGATTGGAGGAATATCCATATAGCAATAGCTGTTTACTCTTTCCTTCTTTTATTGGTCGGCTTCTGGACTCCTGAAAGCGTCCGCTGGCTTACTGTAAGCGGTAAAGTGAGTGAGTCCAAAAAGGTCGTAGCTAGAATAGCTCGTATAAACAGGCAGCCATGTCCAGATACAAGTGCTATTGATGAAATTGCACAAGAGGAGAAAAGAAATATGGGGCATCATAAGTACACATACTTAGACTTGTTCAGAAACCGATCTCTTAGATCCAGAACTATTAAGTTAACGTTGATTTGGACATTGCTTGCTTACATTTACTACGTTCTTGGCTTCAGTGTTTCGGCATTCTCGGGTGATTTTTACAGGAATCTGTTAATTTCTGCCGCTGTAGAGTTTCCAGGTATCGTTTTCCTTCCGCCTCTAATGAATAAATTAGGAAGACGTCGCACTGTCCTTTTGGCTACTGCCGTCCAAACGATTGGTTGCTTTTTATTAATCCTTTTGAATTTCATCTTTGCCGGGGAAAAAAAAGAAATGTCAATGTATGGTCTTGCATTGCTGTGTAAAATTCTCAATATAACTTCTTGGGGCGTACAAGTTATTTATACACCGGAGCTTTACCCTACTGTTGTCCGTGGCCTGATATTTGGCTTCCTAAATGGTTTCTCAAGACTGGGGGCCATATTGTCTCCGTATTTAGTTCCAGATAATCCCAACAATTTTTATGTGTGCTTTATTGCTATTGGAATCATTAATGTGGTGAATTTCGTTGTTTTTATTTCTTTACCAGAAACAAAAGGGAAAACACTGAAGGATACTGTCTTTAACATAAACAAAACAGAAGACCCGGACCCTGAAGTATGCGACAAAGAATTAGATCTAACACACCATTTCCAAACAATTTGAATAGGCCTCATAAAAATATTTACAAATACAGAGGGAAGAAAAATTAGAAAAAAAAATTAGTGGTTCCACTGAGAATTGAACCCGGGACATTGACACCGATTCGTCTCGCCGAGGCTAGCATAGCATTCCTACTAATCAAGCTTATTCAGTCTTTTCATTAAAAATGCCTATGTCTATGACTACAGCATAGAAAAACAACACTAAAGGCGAGACGTTTTCGATCTAGTATTCCGACTACTGTGTTGTAATTTAAGGTTTCTGTTTAAAATCTCCCTTGCGTTTGATGCATTTTACTTTCTACAGGTTCATACTTCAATCTGTAAGGACTCGACATAGGGTAATATGAATACAAAATTAATGATTATCTTCATTTATTGAAGAGGGATGGTAAAGTTGGTCTTACAAGTGATACCATGATGCTTAGAGAAAACGATTCGGTGAACCAATAAGCATGCATATTTAACAAGATACTTAAAACTAGAAAGATACCAACTGAATGGGAAGAATAAAAATTTATAATACTGCACTTCTTCCCCTTATGTATTAATTGTTCACAAGAACATTTCAGAAAAGATAGGAATATTTAATGGGTATATAGATTATGAAAAGGCGTTTGATTATGTATAACATTAAGCCATATACAAGTTCAAAGAAATATAGGGGTAGACGAAACATCAAGTGCAAGTGATCTAGGATATGTACACTGATGCCACCGCTACGATTCATATTGACAATTCTATATCCGAAAGCAAACCCATAATGAGAGGGGTAAGGCAAGGAAACCCAATATATTTTCACTGCATCAATTCAAAAGGTATTCAGACAGATCAATCTAGATGAGAGAAATCTGTAGATTGATGGCGAAACCATTACAGACTTAAGATTTGCAGATGATGCGGCCTTCCTGAAAACCTCACCTCAAGACATGGAAAAACAACTCAACTTAGTGAATGAGGAAAGTCTAAAAATTGGACTTAAAATAGACAGAGGCAAGACGAAATACGTGAAGAACAAAGAAAGAAACGACCAAATTTATATCAATAACAAATAAATCGAGAGAGTGTCCGAGTAAACATATCTTGGTCAAACGATACGAATGGAAATCTTTGCAGAAGATGAAACAACAATAGAATAAAGAGTGGTCGGAAAGCATTCGGACGATATAGAGAAAAATGTAGACAAATACCTGCCTGTCATATTAAAACGAAGAGTCTTCAATCAATGTGTTCTGACAACAATGACATAGGGTTGCCAATCATGGACTCCCACGAAAAAACTAGCAACAAGGCGATGGAAAGAAGAATTATTGTTATACTATTACAAGACTGAATAAGAAATGAAACTATCATGGGGGAAATACATATTGATAAACGTAAAAGGCCATGTAACAAAAAACAAAATGGAAATGTGCGGGACACGTGGCCCGTTTGAAAGGCAACAGATGGACAAAGAGATGTACAGAATGGCAACCACGTGCGAGACATAGATCGAAAGGCGGGCCAAGAAAAAAGTGCCTAGATGACATACAACAACTCGCTGATCCATATGGCAACGGAAAGCTAGCAACAGACAAGAATCGAAAAGTCTGGCGGAGAGTTACTTCTAACAAAGGAGGGACACTACTTAGGTTTACTGTAACAGGTTTACAGGTTTAAAGGATGGTAAAATAAATAACGAACACTTGTCGCCAAGCTTCTTTCCCACTAGTTGTTATTATTATCAGCACCACCAGCTCTACCATCGCCATCATCATCATCATCATCATCATCATCATCATCATCATCATCATCATAAATCATCATCATCATCATCATCATCATCATCATCATCATCATGATCACCATCATCACTATCATCAGGATCATCACCGTCATCACCGTCATCGCAGTCATCGCCGTCATCGTCGTCATCGTCGTCATCATCGTCATCGTCGTCATCATCGTCATTATCGTCATCATCGTCATCATCGTCATCATCGTCATCATCGACATCATCGTCATCACCGTCACCATCACCGTACCCATCACCATCACCATCACCATCATCATCATCATCATCATCATCATCATCCTCATCATCATCATCATCCTCATCATCATCATCATCACAATCATCACCATCATCACCATCCTCATCATCATCATCATCATCACAATCATCACCATCATCACCATCCTCATCATCATCATCATCATCATCATCACCATCACCATCACCATCACCATCACCATCACCATCACCATCACCATCACCATCACCATCACCACCACCGTCATCCTCATCGTCATCGTCATCGTTCACGTCATCGTCATCGTCATCGTCATCGTCATCGTCATAGTCATCGTCATAGTCATCGTCGACTTCGTCGTCGTCATCATCATAATCATGATCATCGTCGTCATCATCATCATCATCATCATCATCATCATCATTATTTTTATAATGGTCGTTATCATCATCATCATCATCATCATCGTTGTTGTCGTCATCGTCATCGTCGTCGTCGTCAACATCATTATCATCACCATCATCATAATCACCATCATCACCATCTTCATTGTCATCATCATCATCATCATCATCTTCATCATCATCATCACCATCATCATCGTCGTCGTCGACGTCGTCGTCATTACCATCATCATCAGCATCAACATCATCATCATCATCATCATCATCCTCATCATCACCATCATCATTATCGGCATCATCCTCATCGTCGTCGTCGTTGTCATCGTCGTCTTCCCAGTCGTCATCGAAATTGTCGACATCATCATCATCAGTATCATCATCATCATCATCATCATCATCATCATCATCATCATCATCATCATCATCACCATCATCATCGTAATAATTCTCCTCCTCCTCATCATCATCATCATCATCATCCTCATCATCATCGTCGTCGTCGTCGTCGCCGTCGTCATTTTCATCAACATGATCATCATCTTCATTTATCATCATTATCATCGTCATGATCATCATCATCATCATCATCATCATCGTCGTCACAGACACAATACTATGACAGTGTTGTTTCTTTCATGATGTATTGTAAGTCTGAACGACAGTAACTCGCATGTAGAATAACAAAGAAAATCAACTATGTTTAAGCTTGAAATTGTTTTCAATGCTCTCAGATCTTTCTAAATCTGCCCATCATTATATATGAATATTAGTTGTAGCTTTAAACAGTCAGTCATTTGAAGGAGTCAATAATAGCTACCAAAAGTACTTTTCACTAATCTTTAGTAAACTTTCACTTTAGAAGAGTGCTCTCCTATATTTGTGGAAATATTTATCCATTTATCATATAAAATATCGTAGTTTTTCATTGGTATCATTTCTCTGTGAACCGTTCTTTTACCTTTTCCAAAGAGATGAATCTTTGTATTCAATTACATTGCAATCTCGTTTATAGGCAAATGCCCTAAATATCTCATTATAAAGTTGTTATCCTTCAATTTAAAACATTAGTTTGGTAACGGTGAACTGTAAGAAATGTAACCTTTTACTACCACAAAAATTACTGTTGCTCTATTATCACAATTTTTATTAATTTGGAATCGCTATTAACAGGAAGTGAGTTCGAATCCCGTACGGAACATTACGATTTAACCTTTGGGCAATGGTATTTTTACACTCCTTGTTCTCCTTGCTCCATTGACGGCGTGGAACTGCGAAGCTTTTCTTCGGGGGCGGAATTTTAAAAAATATGCTAGTATTATGATATCACATGATATGATATAATATGATATAATATAATATGTTAGATATGATGTAATATGATATATTATATATAATAGGATAAGATCTATAATATGATATATGATATTTCACAGTACGATACGAAATGATATAATTTTTGTTATTATTATAGGATATCATATGCGGTGATACGATATGACATAATTCTGTATGATATGATAAGAAATGAAATTATATGATATGGTAGTTTATTATGATGTTATGATATGACAAGACATGATACTATATGGTATGATATGATATGATATGTTATATTTATGATATGATATGATATGATATGATATGATACGATACGATATGATACGATATGATATGGTTCGATACGATATGATATCATATGGTTTGATACAATATGATTTGCTATATGATAAATATGGTACGGTTGTGACTGGTAGTACTTTACTAAGACCTTGCTAAGACATTAAGTACGTTTTAGACAGCCCGGACGGTCAGCACCAGTGAGCAACGCTTTCTTCCTCTTGGAAAGTTATTCCTAGCTGTGTGTTTTACTTTATATAACGCTTCATCTATGCTGCATAGTATTCTATCAATAGTAAGCAGTACGCATAATATTTTAGACAGAAGTAAAATATTATAATACAATATAGGGAATCCAATAGAGTAAGCCTGATCTGTTGACACTTGATACGAAGTTCCAATTATATGTATATAGGGATCTAGGTCGACATCTAGGAGAAGCCAACATTTTAATTATAATCCATCTGTCTAAATTTTGATTTAAGGTGTGGATCTCTCTAGACTAATAGATCTAGATCAAATTCTAGTCTATTTTGTAGACGTAGACTTGAGATATAGATCTAGATTTAGTAGGCCTAGTATCGAACGCCAGAAATGAGTTGATACCATTGAGAGCTCTTGAGATGAAGAAACCTATTTGGTTGACTAAAGTAAATTTCCGAATTGCGATGACAATCCATCAAATAAGGAAACATCCTGCCTTATTTATTAACTCGACGACATTTCTGATCGAACATCGGGCAGCGCATTATGAGGCTGCTACAGAAGTTCAGCAACTCGAAGGGGAATATTGGTGGTCGTAGGTACATTCATAAAAAAGCCCTGAGTGTAACGACTCCATAGGGTTTACAATTTGTATAGGTAGATTCAGATGTGTTAAGTATTGTTCAAGAGACCGCAATCGCTAACGCATATTCTATGCATTACACAGTCTGTAAGAATTGCTTATTATTCATACTACTTTAAGTGGGAATTTTTAAGTGAAATTCACATGAATGCCTCTTAAGAGCCTTCCGGGCTGCTCTAATGGTGTAATCAATTGTGTGATTAATAAATAAAATAAATTACATTTTTGTGCTGAAGAGTTCTCTACTCATTGCTGTCTCCCCTTGATGTTGTATGTTAGACGTCCCGGTGACCGTGTCCGACGACCTCTCACCACTTCAGGTTGCGTTGCTCGTGTCAAGTTGGGCAGTTCCACGTTCTTCATACTCGATATTCATCATTATCATCATCATCATCATCATCATCATCATCATCATCATAATCATCATCATCATCATCATCTTCATCATCACATCATCATCATCATCTTCATCATCACATCATCATCATCATCATCATTATCCTCACCACCACCACCATCACCAACACCATCGTCACCACAACCACCACCACCACCACCACGACCCACCACCACCACCACCACCACCACCACCATCATCATCATCATCATCATCATCAAAACCACCCTCATCATCACTATCACCACCCACCACCCCCACCACAATCATCATCATCCTCATCATCATCATCACCATCATCCTCATCATCATCACCACCACCACCACTACCACCACGATCACCATCATCATCATCATCATCATCATCATCATCATCATCCTCATCGTCATCGTCGTCGTCGTCATCTTCATGAGCATCATGATCATTATCCTCATAATCCTAATCATCGTCACCATCCTCAGCCTCATCATCGTCTGCAAATCCGTTTATATTATTTTTCCAATCAGATCAAATCATGTCAATGATGCTTACGTAGGTTATCAGAGTATTGCAATAGTCAAGATGACTTTCACCAATGCCTTAGTTGTCGTATGTTTTGATGACGATGTTAAAGTAGAGACTTACATCTAATAATCTATAATATACCCGCTGAACAACCTCCAAAAGGTTCAAAACCAGCACGCGCGTCTGATCTCACGGACTTCGATCTTCACTGGCTCCAGATGACGCTTCCCTTCTTTTGCGGTAAACTTTTATTGGAAAAAGGTTCCAGAGTTGTGTGTTCCGCCTGATCAAGCTCGAATATAAAATAAAAGGGCGCTGAATAGGAATTATAGAAATAAGGGAAGTATGTTTAACCATGCCATCCTACGTTAATGCTTCAATCAACGAAGACGAACGCCAACAATGATCCCAATATTGATTTGCACTTGGAAATACACAACAAAACAACAACAAAAAACAAACAAACCCATAAATGAACAAAAAACAAAAACAAATCCAAAAAGAGGGGCCTATATTTATGGACTGATAAACATTGAAAATAAAATAATTTAATTGTTCAAAAGTTACAATATTATTGATTATCAAAAAGAAAAGAAAAAAAACCCACCACTAACACACGGGATTGGCGAAAACACCGCCTTTAGTTCTTATCAAATTACTTAATGCCTGAGATTATGTATTGGTGGAAATAAACCCTATCCACCAAAAGCAATGACACTGAAAGTAGAATAGAAAGTGAAAAAAAACTGCACCAATATGCTCACTGACCATTGATCAAGCTATTTAAAAAAAAACAGACAAAAAAAAACAACAAGTATGTTGCAAGGAACAAGACTGATTTTCAAGAAGCTGGAGCTTAGAATGAAATACAACCCTTGAACACCCAACAGAAAGCACAAACCATCTTTCTTGTTCATGGGAATACAGTAGTCTCTACCTAAGAACAAAGTACAGCTAAGAACACGATTGTCTCAGGAAACAATGTTTACTGTACATAAAAATACTGCCTAATAACATGGCACACTTTGCCAAAGAGCATTGTTTTGATGGTGGGCTTGGTCAAAACATTTGCATTGTTGGAATTGTCTTTGCATCTCAATTATTAAATTTACGACATTCACACAATAAAAGCATAACACCTTGGCCATGCACCCAATATAGGTTGAGATGACACCTTATATGTGATCGGCTGAAAGACTTGTTGCAGCCCACAAACCAAACTTGAACAGCACCAAACCTTTAGTCTAATGTGTCATCTAGAAGGCACATCAATGAATGCTTGCACTGCATTGGTTATCAAGTGATATATGCAACAATGGTGATAGACTAAATGCATCTCTAACAGCCACACCTAATCAGGAAGACATGTTTAATAGTTATGCCCATTATGTAGTAAGCTGTCTGCTGGGTGTTGCACTAATGGATGATCACACTATCTGTACTATCATCTGACATGTAACAAGCATACTGTTGGCCATAAGTCAAAGTCAGTCCTGCCTCACACATCCTCCTATAATATATCACTGGTATAGAGCAAAATTGTTTTGGATGAAAATGAGCCAAAAGTGAAAATCATTTTGAGGTAGAATTCAAACCTCGAAAGCTACAGAGAAAAATAAAACAATTTCTTTTTGTTTTGCTTTTTATTGCGATCTAGAGAGATTCATGAAACTTTAAAACCCCATTTCTTAAATCATGAATTTGGAGATACAACAATTTTGCTCTATACCAGCGATATGTTCAGATCTATTATTTTAGTTTTAAAAATAATCATATGTTGATCTTACGGATATGGCATATCTCTTTTAAGATCCAAAAAAGAACATGGCCCATGTTAAAACACTGTTTTTGAATTTTCCAATCAGTGTGTTCTTAGATGGAGACTGCTGTATTACATTAAAATATCTCTTGATTGAAGGAAGAGGTACTTTAAAGTAGACAGACAAGCAAAATGTGAGGTTAAAACAGAGACATGTTTTCCCCCCAATTCTCAAACAATCTGAGATGATAAGTGTTTTAAAAATATAAAATG
Organism: Melibe bucephala; assembly: GCA_039654525.1. Lineage (NCBI taxonomy): Eukaryota > Metazoa > Mollusca > Gastropoda > Nudibranchia > Dendronotidae > Melibe > Melibe bucephala. The sequence goes on along the minus strand of JBCJKE010036409.1, from coordinate 285 downwards.
TGGCATTAGATAATAGATATGCATGTATAAAATATAAAATTGTCATTTATCAAGTGTGTTGTATATTTCATGTATATTGAAATTATATAATTGGTAACAGAAAACAAACTATGTGTCAAAGTAAAGCATGCAATGTAGATTTCAAAGGCTTCATTTTTTCCACACCAAGAAGGAACAAATGTTTCTCTTAATAATGATTGAAATCCTTTAACATATAGAAAGGCCTATAATTGTACCTCAGGGTAAGATCCCCCCTTCCATCTTTTCCATAAATGTGTATATATA
>JBCJKE010036298.1:0-12168 GCA_039654525.1 Melibe bucephala | reverse complement strand
CGGGTTCAGGCGGGTTGAACGCAAGGCCGTGTCCAGCGCACGGGCGGTTTCGGGCGGGTTGTCCACAAAAGGGTTAAGATGCGTGAACAAACTTCAAGAGATTTAAAAACTCAAGTTAAAGACAAGGAATATCAGACCTCTAGGGATCCACAAGGCCGATATCGCCTGAGTGCCCGTTTAGGCTGCTTCCCGACCACCGGGCACTCACGCGGAAACTACTGTATGATGAAAGAATGTGTGGTTAGGGCTAGATCGTAAGCACGTGCCATGTGTACAGGCCAAACAGGTCTGGATAACATAAGGGGATTCTTGGAATTATGGGGAATAGTATGTAATTATATAACCATGCGATAAGGTGAAGAGATTGTGTGAGAGGTCTAGCCTAATCTCATGCATGTGTTTTGCAATGTACAACAAAGGGAGACTGAAGTTGGGGGTGGGAGGAGAAGTGACCATTGACTATGGGGTGTTGTGTTGAGGGAGAATCCCTGTGCAAGAAAATTTAATTTAAATTTAATGGCCTCTGTCGGCGCGTGGGCTCAGTAAACCACCTATGTGTGGCTAAACCTAGTCCTCTAGACCCCAGTGTTGATCAAAGTCCATGAGGAATCCACATTGAGCCCGCTCACTATACAGGAAATCCTCAAGGACTATTTGTTTAGTGATGGCTGGAAGAGGAGAGCGGAGTTCAAAAATTCTAAATATTAATAATATTATTAATACATGTAATGTATTCAATAGCACTATAACTATAATTTATAAGCTGATGGTGATTCAGAAGTCAGGTTAACACAATTTGGACTTTCGCACCCCACTTCTTTTTACGTTTGGGGCCAAGGGGAAATCAAGCTCACTCTGAATTCAGAGAAGCCGTCTTGAGGACCAAATCAAATCTTCCTTTTTAGACCTCATGGAATTCCTGGCTTTACAAGTATGATTTAGGTTTGCCTATAGAGTGCATGGTTGATATTTGGCAGTGTTGGACAGGACGACAATCTTGCAACAGGCTAAGTGACAGTGACAGACTATTACATTGTATCACAAATTTTGTGTATGGTTATCATACAAAAACAAAAGAATATAAAATGACAGACTAGACATTTATCAATAACAAAAAGAGCTACAGCTGTTGCAGACAAAAATAAAAACAAATTCACATCAACAACAAAAAAACACGAGAGACAATGTCATAGTATTATTTTTCAACAAATTTATTTGATGAGAAGCAGACTTTAAAATATGTACGTAAAAGTATGAAACTCTTTAGATGCATCCACAGGTGTATGAATACACACACATATTGTCATATAAAACAAATTAAGTCTAACTATATTTTGGAAATGGGGGGGGGGGGGGGGGGAATCCTTTCTAAAATTAAGCCTTCAATTTACATACCAAATCATCTCTTATATTAGTCGTCAAACAAAACTAAATATAACACAATTTCGCAGTAAAGCGGGGTATGGAATGAGATAACAACTCAATACAACAATAGCAATGTTTTTATGGAGTGTTATTTTGATGTCAGCACCAAAAAAACCACAAGATGAAGTCAACTCCAAACAGTTTATAACTCTAACCGACAAGGTAGGAGGGGGAGGACCTGGCTGAAATTGGTAGTATCAGAAAGCGTCATAGTTCTACTTTTGGATGGGTAGCATGCTGTAATAATTATCACAAACCTCTGAACGCAAAAAGCAAACATAATGAGGTTTATCTGTACTGGTATTACAATTTACATCTCTTTTTTTTTCTTTCATTTAAATCTTTATACTGCATGGCATGAAATGTAATGTTTCCAGCCTGGCCATTAAATTGTGATTGTAAGTTCTGACAATCATGTACTCATGAAGCCACTTTTCAGCACTGACATCATACAAAAACAATCATGCCAGATGTGATCAAGCAATAAAATAATGATTTAGTTCTCCTTTACCTGATACATCTTATACATTTTTCAGTTTAAACTTTACAATCAAATGTTTCCTTTTAAATTAATATTTTATGCTTTCTTTTTTTCTTTTTCTTTTCTGCGCCTTCTGCAAAGACCACTTTCAGTCTTTTTACTTCTCTTCTTTTCAATACTTATGCAGAGTAGACTAAAATGAAAGATCATGTGACAAAGAAGCAAATTTGTTCATGAAAGAATAACAGCCAAAAAACTCTAAAATTCAATCCCTACTCTGCTGAAGGCATCTGATGTATCAATTATACAAACCATGAAAAAAAAACTAACAAAAAAAAAAAAAAAAAAAATGTCAAAATTCCCAAATCATTAAGCACAGCATACAAATGTAGGAAAGAGAAGAGTTTAGATATAAATCCAAAGTCTTGGGGAAAGGAACTCCATTTCAACTCCATTGTGAAATAATCATTGATTATTTTTTCAAATATATATGAGTAAGCCGTGCCATGATAATCAAAGGCCAGATGATATTTGCTTGCCTATTTGATCTGTAACAATAGCAATGATTAAACTCATCTCATTCATGAAACAACTTATGAATAATTGGTAACTACAAATTGTCTATAACCAGCTTCCTGTTTCTCAACTTTATAAAATGGTTGTGAATTTCTCAATTTATCTAAGAGAGGCGAGAGTGAGAGCTATAAACCTACAGTTAGAACACTACAGGTAAAATTATCCCATTGCTGGAATACTATACGATTCACAGAATAGAATGACTAAGAACATTACACATCACAATTACATGAATGAAATATCTTGCTTCAGGTCAGGATGAAGGAAGAGAAAAATGTTTTCCTGAATTACATTTTGTCAAGCATGTTCATAATCCTTCACAGAAAAGAAGAAAAGCAAATGACAGGGAAGACCACTAACAAAATGTACCGCAGTAAGAACCTAATGGTTTCTGTTGACACTTGAAACCAATTAAAAAGAAACTAAAATTGAAACAGTAATAGTGCCTTTTATTCAACTTCATGTCTCATATCTGAGACCATTTCTATAAACGGCATACGGGTTTAGTTGAGGGGCAGAGGAATGAGGTAGAATCCTTGGGTTGTGAAGATGATAATGACAACATCCTTCAACAACTTCTTTAATAACGTATGAAAGTGAATCCTAACAAATTCAATATTCCAGTGCAAGGGTTACAAAGAACAAGATTTGTCAAATGTGACACATCAAAATTTTAATTATATGTGCATGACACACAATACTAGTAATATACTACAATTACTTCATATCAATACTGATATATCCTGACAATACAGAATTAACTGAATGAAAAAGGTATCAAAATGAGCTGGCTTTGTATAGATGAGTATGTATATGGCTGAGGATTTTAACTGCAAACCAACAAAGTCAGGCCAAAAGATCAAAATGACATGAGTACTTTGCACATATGCATGGTCCAAAGAAATGTCCATACAACTGTGGCTCAAAATAGGAAGAGAATGAAAATGAAAACGAACAATAATGGCCTACAAAACACAAAAACCATAAGACAAGAACACTTAGACATTAGGCCTACAAGTTTGTGAAAAAGTGCAAACTCATCATTACAATATTACCAATGCAATGTACTCACATTTGTATATTCATTGTTCATATCGAGATGTTTATCAGGATGTATTCATTTGAACACATTCTAAAGATCATAACCTACCACAGTAAGTTAAATGATTGATTTCACATATCTTCAATGTCATTTGCCTGTGTGAGTGACGAGTGATCTGCCATAATTTCAGACAAAAGACAATCGAACTAACAAATGCATAAAAGAAGACTCCAGAAAACTGTATACAAATGCCACCTCCCTATCATGGACAGACAAACCAAACAATGACATAATATCATGAGAGTGTCTTGTTCAAATTACATAGAACTATGTTTTTAAAAAACACCCTAAAAGAACACTTATTTATAACCTAATATGTCTCCATATATAGTACATTTGTAGTGGATAATAATAATTGAGACATACATGGTAATCATGTGTAATGACACACAACTACTGACAAAAGACTAACTTCTGATATCAACAAACATACAAAAAAAAAAAGAAAAAAAACCTAACTAGAAATTAAGTAAACAAAACAATGAAACATTGCCAAAAAATAACTGTATGATAAATTGGACAATCTACAGAGCTAAACCAAAACATCAAAATTATGGGCAAAGTGTCAATATACTTCAAATAACAGTTAAAAAAAAAAAAAAAGTTTCCCTTTTTTTGAATCATTTTTTTTTTCAATTAGATTAATGAAGTCCTTGTAAATCTCCAAATGCACAAAGGAGGGCTCACAATTATTTAACACCAGATTATGGCAAAGCATTATGAAGGTGGGAAGGGCAAAGTCAATAAACCATTCTTAAACATCTATCAAGAAAAACAAAGAGTGATTTGACTGATTCACTGGGCATGAACATAAATGAACAACAAAATTGTTTGCATTTCTTATGATATAGGGGGGTGGAGCTAACTTATTTTCATGTTTCATGTCATGATTTGATTCATTTTTACAAAATTCTTAAAGTAAAAATTACTGGCGTATCCCTGAAGACTTCAACAGCAAACCACAAATGAGAAGAGAGGAGTGGGGGGAGGTAAATACCTGTTTGTGGTACATCCAGGTCCTGCAATGCTCTTCCAAGACAAATCTCACTGGAAAGGAAAAGCAATGTAAAAAAAATGTCACAGACAATCATCAAATAATATTTCATGCCTTGAATCTGAAATAGATTGTACAATAACTGATAATTTTCTTTCCTATCTTTGCATTTACCGTGGCAACAAAATCCCTCAGAAGCCACAGTTTTTGCCAGCTTTGTCCATACCGAAAGTAAATATTAAAAAAATGTTTATATGAATTTTCTTGCCTCTTTTTCTTTTACAAGCAATTGCATGAACTGCAGCGACTTGACAAAGATAAATATCCATTAACAACTTTTCTCATCCTTGGAAAACATAACAAGAGATGAATCAGCTGAAAGAGATATTAAACAGGAAAACTGGTTCTGACCGGGGCCAAATCTAATATAGTCAATTCTGACTGCACAAAGAAAACAAAACAAAATCGGCATTCCTAATCTTCACTTACAGCTTGGCATTGAAATAAATAAAAATAAAGAATACTTTATTGGCACGTTTCACACATCCTGTAAAAAAAGCTGAAAAAGAAGGCAGGAGATATACATATATATCCGAATATCTACATGTGGGCAAATACCAGCCACACAAATAACTAGTTTTACGATAAAATACCTGAATAATTTAAGTGTGAAACGATGCATAGGTTTAAGTCATTTGATTGCTTGTGCTCCAGTGCTGGCAATCCTTAGGATGGCTTCGGCCTCAACAATCAGTTACATCGTCATATTTGTTTCACAGCTTCAGGGATAAGAAAGTTATGTATGCATCATAACAAAGTTAAAAATGATATATATTTTGACACTCTTCACGCACACCTAGAAATACAGCGAAACATGCATTATAAAGAGATCTCCTAAAAAAACCCCCCCCCCAAAAAAAAAAACCCAACTAGAAAAAAAGAAAGCTAAGTGTGCTCTTGTGCTTTAGTTTATCAAAACGCCTCCTGCTTATAGGATGTTCCATTTTCAATACACATACCATAATTAATTTCCATCCCTAAAACTTTTCAAAGCTTTCCATTTAGAATGCAAGGCCTGAATAAAACAAGGGCAAAACTTACAGAACAAAAACAGTTTTTCATTCTACTTTCCACATATTATATAATGTAGAGTGACAGACATACCTCATTATACAATTTCCTATCAAAACCACAAGTCACATTCACTGCATACTTTTCACCAGAAAAAAAGATCTGATGATATAGAAGCTAACAGGCTGTGCAATCGTTGCTCCACATCAATCAACAAGATGACTTTCCATGACATATATATAAACAAAGCAACAATTACAAAATGGGCAAGCCAATAAGCAAACACAAAAGAATTTCTGATCAAATTGCCATATTTCAACCTTAGCCCAGTACAACTTCTGATCAAATTGGGAGCAGATAATGTACTGTAAAATTCTTCAGTCAAAAATTATGTAGCATGGCAAATTCTTTGGAAGAGACAAAAAGACCCACTATTCATTTCTCTCTCGCTCACTATCAAAGTTAATGGTTTTAGGATGCAAATCTCATTTTATCCTCTTGTAAATCCAGTGTCAGCTGTATTAAAGGGTATGACTATTGTCACAAACTTTTCTTTTACAGGGTCCACAAACTGTCCAATAAAACAATAAATCTATCAAAATGTATGTTTTGAGTTTGTATTTGTGTGTCAACTGTACTAAAGAGTATGACTGTTATTATGAACTTTTACTAAATAAGAAGTGCAAGATAAAAATATTTTACAGTATCTACACACTGTCTATTAAATAATAAATCTTTCCAAAAAAAAAAAAAAAAAAAAAAATATATATATATATATATATGCTTGAGTGTTTCGTGCACAGGTAGTCACCTATACCAGTGTGTCTAAATAAGTTTCAAAAACCCCTCCTACCAGTGTACTATGACAAAACTACATGTAAAACTTTTAAGATAATAAATTCAATAAACTTGGCAACCTTTAACATTTTTAAATATTGAGGCTTCTGTGATCTCAATGATTTCGGTACTGGACTACCAAGGCAAAGGAGTAAGGTGTCAGTAGGTTAAAGGGCTTAATTGCTTCTGAAGCATAGTTGAGACAGTAGCACACAATCTAACTTTTTGTACTTAAATTTGCCGACCTTTTTTATTTTATATTTAAATCCTACCGGCTGGTATAAAGGATTAGCCACCCATAGATCTAAGCATTAGTACCATGTACATGTGAAGTTATTTTTGTTTCAGATCAGATATAAAGTATACTCATGTCACAACATACAAAGGTGGACAAATTGCATCCACAATAGAACTATTCATCAAGCCACCAGTCTACTCCTGCTGTAGAAATTGACTTGTCATGACTTATTCTAGACATTTATTCATCAATAAACAGACACAAATCACTAGAGTGGCATTGTAACTGTCTGTTGGGGGAGCAAACCTCCATTTCATGGATTCTTCAAATTGTGACCCTTTTTCAACAGCAAATTGAAATGGTTAGATTCTCACTAAGGTCTTTTGATGGAGTTTCTATTTCAATTAAAAAAAAAAATAAATAAATAAATAAATAAATAAGGAAAGCTTTGTTCACACAATTCTGTATTTCAATTTTCACTAAATAATTGATCCCGATCTACATAAAAATTAACCATATGAACACAAAGATATAGTGACATCGGACTTGACTATAAGAATATTTCAGGTTGACATATAAAATATAACCAATGCCCATATATGGCAAGCCTTTACAAAGACAAAACAAATTAAAAAACAATGTAGCATCATCCTATGTACTAGCCCCATTCCAAGAAAAGACAACCTCTTGCAAGTGATCCTAGCCTTTACCGAAGTCCCCAAGGGAATATTCAATCAACGTTATTATTGCTTTCTCAATGACAAATGATTACAGTGCTGGTAGATTTTCTTATTACTCTTGTCTCCCTTCTCTCTCCCCGTCACAATCACTCTCCCTCCCTCCCTCCACACACTCATCAGCATGTTAAATTTAAAAGAAGCATTCATTTGCCAATCATATCTGAAAAACATACCAGTGGTGTACCAGCAATTGCATTAACATACAAAAATAACGCCTAAGAGACAACTTTTCATTAAAAATCCTGACCATCATTTTTTCAAGACCAATAAATTCTGATCTTGAACAAAGTTTGAAAATCTTGACTTTTCCCATGAGGGAACTCGGACGCAACCAAGGAGGTAACAAACGGTGCAAAAATACACGCATCACCTTAATTTGAACAAAGACCTGATGGGCTGAGTGTCAAATGATGTTCAATAATGCTTTCCATTTTTTTTTCTTTTCTTTTTTTTTTTTTAATTAATGTATTTTTCTGTCTAGCATATGGCTGGTTAAAAAAGACTTTTAAAATTTCTATATATAAGCCTTCATCTAAGACTCTCAATATGAAAATGTACGAGACCTGATCTTGATTAATCATGACACCAAATCAAAAACTGTTTGTCAACTCAATGATGAATAAAAAACAAAACAATACCAAAAAAAAAAAAGAAAGAAAAAAAAAAAAAGACAAAACTAAAAAAAGAAAAAAATAATCATCCCCCTCCTCCCTCCCTAAAAATAGGAAATAACATTTGATCACAAAGATAATTCTTCACACCAGGGAGAGAATAAACTTGCATTGTGCACAATAGCAAAGCTACATCACAGATGTGACCCTACTTTACACTATCCTCCCTTTCAGAAATAAGGCAGCCCTTTCAATCTTTAGAGGTAGTCTACTGCAGGGAGGTAATTTTCTACATGAATACTGGTTCTCATCTATTTGTAAGCTGCATGATAGGTACTAAGTATTAAGACCTTTCCAAAGGGCACAACATCGTACCTGTATTGCTGGAGACAATATCCCCAACTGATTATAATCCATGTTGTCTCTAAAAGAAAAAAGATAAGTGAAGTACCTTTCTCAAAGGCACACCGATGTGCCACGGTTAGGATTCAATGCCAACCTCTTGAGTATGACCTTGTCGTTCTAACCATGATGCCACCTCATCTCCAATGACAGATAAAAGTTTACAAAGGTAAATGATCACAATTTTTCGGTTCAAACAAAGCAGTAGAGAGTACCTTTTGAAGAGAGGTGAAGACATGGGGAAAAAAGCGTTCTTTTTAATGTTACACCAAAGTGGAATCACATTCTAAGTGAACCCATGCATTACAAAATACTCTATTGTGGTATATATATATGTATAGGCCTAGTAATGAATACCTGGGGAGGGTAAGAGAGAAATACACTTCATACGAAATACACTTCATACTGCTAATCGTGCAGTTTGTTGGGACTGTTTTATAGCAAAAGTGCATGCTTGTAAGAAATGGTTTCGCAGCATATTTTCAATCTTCCATTATTTACCAGACACTCATTCTTATTTATTCAAATATTTCAGCTGTATCTTGTGGCACTTTGTATAGATTTTCTGTTTGAAGAGAATTTTTTTTTTTTTATCTCTACCAAGGCTACTTCTTAGCTATAGGCTTTTCTTTTTCAATTTCACAAACAGAAAGTTTTGTTTGTTTTATTAAGGAATAATGTATTATAAGAAATTGATATGAAGAAACAAAAGTATCTGGCAACCAAAAAGTCGAAAGACTAAAACTAAAAAGAAGGAAAGGAGTATGTTACACCAGTAGCCCCTGTGTATACACAACATTAGAACAAACACCATCAGCAGGCCTGTCAGTAGCTGGTATAAAAATTGCCTGAACTGTTCTATTCAAGAGCAAAAATTGATGGAATGGATATTGGCCATTACATGAGTGCTAAACAGCAGTATTACTTTAACAATTAGGGTTGATATATAACAGAAATTAATGTTAAGATCTAATTTGATTTAGATCCTTTCAGTTTTTATAATATGGATTGCATAAATGTTGGTCTTTTCCGCCATCTTATTTACTTTTATCTTTTACTTCTTGGGTAAAACAAGTGACAAGGTACTGTTAAGATTCAACAACTAGGTGACTTGCCATGGGTCAGGATATAGATCTAAATGTTGGAATTACATTTTTAAACACGGTAAAATCTGATCAGTCATTGGGGCATCCAGAGTAGTCAAGGAGTAGTGGTTGCACAGAGATTAAACTATGGAATCAGTCTATGGTGTAACTACATAGTTGGTAGCTATAGGGTGTAGATAATAAATCTAATGCTTGTTGAGTGTAGCAAAATTATGGCCTATCCATAGTAAAATATTAGATCTAGATTCTACATTTGGATTTCTAGATTAGTGACAATTTCAGAGATAAATGGAACTAGTTTCTACAGTAGAGTGACACAGCCTAGATAATCTTGGCAAAACTAGAATCTGGCCATGCGGTTGCATAGAGGATAAAACTTTTTTGCCTCTGGGGTAGACCTGTCCCATCAGTCATGTAATCTCTAAGCCAATCAAGATCAAGTCCCCCTTTTCAGTAGTTTGCTTGAGCAAGATCTTAATTTGTACACTATTATAGACTTAAAACCTGAGACATTTTCTAATCATCATGAGGGATGGGGTGTGCGCATTCACACCTTGCCGATCAATATTCCCCATGATGGTCTGTCATCAGCCTTTGTTGTAAATGCAGAGTTGGTGGTGATGCTGCTGGACCTTTGTCTCAAAGAAGTCAGGAAAGTTGTGCGCTGTCTTCCATGCGTTTTTTTTTTCCTCTATGTACCCACTAATATCCAAATTTTCTAGTCCTTTTTATCTCCATACAAGTCTAGGAAAACATAAGTGCCGTTTCTTCATGCTGTTAAGCAATTCTCACTCCTTGCCTATTTTCTCTAACACTTTCTCATTAGTAATTTTGGCTGTCCATGGTATTATTGTTGAATCACAATACATCATATAAAGACCTAATATAACACCAACAATATTCATCTAGACGTAGTATAATACCAACAATATTCAAAGAGATTTGGATTCATAAAATCATAATGGTCGTTAACCTAGGGATTACATCTACTTTTTCTATGAATCTCAAATATGAGGTTTATTTGCAAGACGTTTCATAAACATGCATGCTTATGAGTTGGGACCCACTGAGCTCTCTGACGCCTTAACAGGGCTGAGTGGGTGGCTGGCTGAAACACATTCTGCTCAGCCCATGCTCTCACCCATGCTCTCATGTGTTGCCACAAGTATCACAATTAATATTTTCAGACATACTCATACATCTGATTTCACACCGAGATTGTCACACTGAGTTTTCGGGAGTTAAAAGATTACGGCTGAATGGCAAGCACCACAACCAACAAAGCATTGGTTTCACAGCAGTTTGTTTGTCTTATTTTGAATATTTTGTGTAATTCAATACGTATGCTCTCTCATTTTGGTTGGCATGAAACTATCGGCGGATATCCAGCAATAAGTTGAAAACTGACAGGCCTGTGTTAGTTGACAATTACAAATATTTAAAGATGCTGAGAATATTGGACTTACTTTATTAACATTTTCAGGACACCAAACATTTCAATTCTTTTACAGTCGTAAGTTGAAAAACTACCCACCAGAAGATTTATTCAGCAAACCTTATCAGGGACATTATGGAGAATAATCATGTTATAAAAAATATAGATTAAAAAGATTTAAGTAGCATTACTAAAAACTGAACACAAAACTTAGTTAACTTCAAAGATATAAATTTAAAATAAAAACCATGATATGAGACCGTTTTTCTCACCACTATGCTTTCAATTAACCGTTAATTTGGTTAACATATCACTGTAGAATTTTGCAAGGAAAAAAAATGAATTAGATTGTTGACAAAACATCTACTGACCCACTACTCGGTCCATTCCCATAGCTCTGTCCAATATGATGCAATAAGCTCTCAAAAGATTAGCTCTTATTCATAAATTACTGGTCTATGGCGTACTTTGCTAGAACATACTTTTGGGTGCAACAGATGATTATTAGGCAAGCACTACTTTGAATAGACCACCTCATCTACAACATTCTTTCTATAAAATCAAAGTGATTAATCGCATAGAAGTGCTATGTAAAATATTCCTAATTTTTATACAGGAGCGAGTGGCCATAGGTTGGGCTTGATGTATGCACTTTGTTTCTGTTTGGTTTGTCTAAATGATTGAATTATGATTGCAAGAAAAAAGAAAAAAAAAATCTTTAAAAAATCAAACTAAGAAAAGCCACCCCCTGTAGACACTATTCGCAATGTTATTTGTGTGTGGAATAAGGGGAGCCAATGACGGTTCGTAAGTTTCATTAAGTGTAAGCTAGAAAACTTTTATATCGTTCTGCCCTACCTTCTAAAGAAGTCGCTGCCTAAGAGCACACTACCTTAGTCCGATCTGAGCCCGACATTCACAAATAACAGAATTTTTTTCTGTTAACCCTTTTTTCACTGACCTGCCGGTCGCCGTGCGTTTTCGCCCCAAACCCTACCTTCGCTGTATACGGGGTTGCCCGAGCCTACCTAGCTAGCCCGTGTCCGTGCCTAACGAGGCTGCCGCTGGGTCCATGACGTCAGCATTGTTTTGGTTTTACGCGTGTTGTAATTGCGGTTTGTAAAGTGTTCAAATTGAATGAAATAACTGC
>JBCJKE010036076.1:0-12170 GCA_039654525.1 Melibe bucephala | reverse complement strand
TATGACTATAAAGACCATAAAACAAAAACACACAACAAAACCCTAAACTCGTAGAAACCATACAAATGCAGTGAAAGGCAAATAAGCCCAAGGAAAGGCAAAAGACTAAGACCTACAGTAACAGCAAGGATAAATTTATAATACCAACCTCAAAATTAGACCAGTAACGAACCAAACAAAACCAAAAATAAAATACGAAAAAAAGAGGGAAGAAACAAGAAAAGAAAATCAAAACAGACGATCGCAAATAGATCCGAGCAAAAACAAAAGAAAGAATGAAAGAAACAAAATTCAGATGAAAAATAATCATATGAGATCAGGTGCTGAAACATTAATTACATTATCATCCGCTGGCGAAGAGATATCTAGATCTAGTCATTTGTATTCATACTTCCCTAGTGCTTTTAGATAATGGAATAAATTGCTAATCAGTGTAAAGTGCGGTCAAGATACAGTGGATTTTAAACATATTAAAATATATACCAAACAGTAGCATGTAAATACTAGTTTTTCGCGGCGCGTTGAGAAGAATACTCACTTGCCTAAGTCTGTCAGCTTTTATAAAGAAGAACAAAAAGAAATTCACCTGGAACATAGGAAAAGATAGAACATGGCCATTATGGATCAACAAAATCAAAAGTAAACTTGACAAATGCTACAAACATCATGAAGGACTTCGAATCTAGATGTAATTCTTAAAAAAAGAAAAAGCCCAATTCGAGGAGATATTCTTTTCTCCCAAGATATGGCATTATCTTGTTCGTCAAAATTGAGCTTGCTTTAGATGTACATTTGAAAAAAAAGAAAAAAAGAAAGGCGGATTTCGAAGAGAGGAAGGGGGAATCGAATGCTTATAAAACATGACAACGACAATTCTTAATTTGTCAAACCATACTGAAACTCACACTGGCATTCTATTTTATTCATTACGGTTATTAATTTGAGAACAGTTAAGGCTTAAAATAATTCAAAAAATGTTTTCTCTTTTCCTACTGTAGAACTTATGCATTTACTTTAGGCCTACTTGAAGAATTATACGATTTGTCAATCTAAATAAATCCATGTTTTGTAATGATTTCCATTTGTATAAATCTAGTCTTTTTATTAGGCCCCTAAAGTGAAATGAAAATGTTCGATAATATTTAAAAATAAAAAGAAAGGGAAATAATCGAGCCTTACGATATTTATCTTCGTTTCCTCTGTTGGCAGAAAACGAAACATTTATATCATGAATTGTTTTGTCCATCAGGGATTACAATTTTTAATTGGGCTTGGTAAGCAAGAACAGTAACTCTGAACTATGGTTACTACTTACTACAAATCGTCGTGAGTTGTGACTAACCCCATTCGGTGACTTTACAGAGTAAAAGTATAAAAATTCTAGATTTTGAGAGAAGAAAATAATTCTTCTAGAGCTTGTTTAACCTAAATTTACTGACTTATGGCTGAGGATGAACTTGAAGCCATCCGCGCAAGGCGGATGGCACAATTGCAGCAACAACAGGTAAAATAGGCACCAGTACCGTGAGTAGTTCTTCATACTATCACTATCACTATCAATCATTTTATTATATCACCTGGTTCTCACCAAAATGCTGCTAATGTAATTGTTGGTTTTTTGTTATGGTTTGAGTCTTTTAGTTGTTGTTTTTCTGTTTTCATAATTTATCTTAAAAAAAAACAAAAAATCAAACAAAAACAAAAATCAATAGAAGATCCTTGTCTAGGAAACAACCTTCACTGACATCATACATCGTTGGAGAAGCGGAAGTTCTTTCAACATCCACGATTTTGCAAGATGATTCATGTGTAGAAACGTATAAAAGCCTACACAAGTACAAGAAATCTATTTTCTGCTTTTTCGGTATTCATCACCACTGTGTGCAATTCTTATTCTAATTCTGATCTTAACCCTAAATTTAAACCCAGCCCTTTTATCCTACTCTAATTTTTTTTTTCTTTATCAACATAGTTCTATACAAATTAAAAAGCTGGTTGTAATGGAATCTCAATATTTGCTTGTAGATCTTGGTACTCAACATCCGAGCTGACTAATACTCAACTTCTAATGTCCTGAGTTAATTTATAAATAAATTTATGGAAAGAAAGCTGCTGCTAAAATGAAAGGTTACCTATTCACTGGAGGCAGGCTTTCCATACAAATAAAACTAGAGATCTAGTGTATCTTTGGGAGAAATTCAACTTTTATAATGTGGATTCGATGGGTCACATGAATTTCCAATAAAGTGAGATATATACAGTCCAAGACGTATTCGTCGAACTTGTTGGGACAACAGAAATAGTTTGAGGAATCCGTGATTCGAGCAATACGTGAAAGCACTAAGTGATAGGGGAAACCCTTATTTATACTTACCGTATAGTAGTAGTAGTAGTAGTAGTAGTAGTAACGGGTATAGTAATAGTGCGGTAATTTAATTGATAATATTGTAGTTATAAATGTCCCTTGTGTATCAGCTATTACTTCAGCCGGGGCTTTTGTTTTTATTTGTTTGCATTGTTTTATTTTTTGAATTTGGAGAGTGAGACTAAAAAGAGCAGTTAATTTTCTTTTCTCTGCCATTTTCCTGTCGACCTACCGGCATTGTGGATTAGTGAACGGAACCGTAGATCTATCTAATAATAACGGGCTACAGCTAGGCACGTGCCATGTACTTGTGTACTATCGTAGGCATAGATCTACCATACGTTAGCATAGCGTAGGCTATTTATTTAGTTACCAAACACCATGGATAGTCTGTGATAGATCAGGGGTGTGTTCGGATGCTACTGTTAGAAGTAGTAGGCCTAATATTAGTATTACCACTGCCGCCTAGTGGGCTTTTCACGCGACCGGTACCGAGCGACTATATTATGTCAGCAGGATGTGGGCTATTTTTAGTCACGGGTTCATAGGCTTTTCGGACTACTAAGACAGGGAGAAACATGATTCCATTGATTGAGAAACAGGCGGAAGGTTCGAGGAATCCGTGAAAAGTTCGACTAATGCGTGAAAAAAATGCAAGGGAAGCATAGGAAAATATTCGGGACAATGCAGCTTGTTCGAGGGATCAGTGAATTCGACAAACGCGTGTTAATGAACACGTGCTGCACTGTATTTGGTGGGAAGGAGAAACAGTTGGGGCCTGGTTTTTGCTGGGTTGTTTTGTTTTTTTTGTTTTTTTTTAAATAACTATTAATTAGATTTAGATCAGATCTGTATGCAAGAGAAGGAAAAATAAACTTTAATTTTAATTGTATTTGATTGATTTTGTGTACAGCACATCATCTCTTTTTTTGTTTACAAATGCTTACAGATCAGAAATTTGCTTATAAAAAGGCCCTTTATTATCTCAGGGGGAGACTTTTCTCAAAGGTTTTATCTGTGAGAAGACTTGAATTATAACCCAGACGTCAGCCACAGTGCAGCGCCGCCAAGTTGTGCAATAGGGGTGAATTTTCTTGCCGAAGGAAAAAACTAGATGCAGAAGTGGGGTACGAACCCATGATCCCACGGGTTTCAGTGCAATGCCTTTACTGCTCGGCCACCTGGCCCGATCACCATCTCCTACATCACATTTTATTAAAATATTACTCTTCTTGATTGGCTTGTGACTGTAAACTTGATTTTGATTTTTCCAGTGCTTGTCCAGCTTTTTTCAAATTTCAGTACATTCTCAACCAGTACACACCTGACTAGGGTAAACTTCCAAAAAATTACACTCTATTCCTGAAGGATTATTTACCAACTTACTTCTAATCTGCTTCTTTCTTCTAATAATTTGTATTTATTTTTTATGCCCTCTATGATCTGACATTGTTCTTGAAATTTAAATAAAATTCTGAGACCTTTGGGTCATACCTGCCAATGATTATCATGTGTCTGTATCATATTCTCTGCTTCTTTTGTACATTAGGGTTGAAAGTCTGTGCAGCCTTTCTTGGTGTATACACATGCTACATAGGACCACCCCATCTCTATGTCCAACTCCACCACCACCACCATTATCACAACAATCACTCAACTGCCCTATAATCATCATTAAACTACCGCCTTTTTTGCCATTGCTAGTACATAAATACATTAAAAGCACAGTGGCTGGATCCATCTTTCTGCCCGCTTATGTATATCACAATTCATGTACCGTATGTCAAGTGAAGGATATCTCCTGAAAGTTGTGAAGCAATTTAAAATAATTTCCAATGGTAATCATGAACATGATTATTTTTCAAGAGCAGGTTTTTTGTTTGTTTGTTTGTTTTGTTTGTTTTTGTTTTGTTTGTTTTTAGGTTGTTGTTTTTTTTTCTTGTTTGTTTTTGTTTCGTTGTTTGTTTGTTTTTTGGGGTATGTTTAATGGGAAATTATCAGGAATTATTCCTGAAAGTTTTATTTAAATTTTAAATTTATATATACATGTATTGTATATAATGAAAATGTTCATTAAAAAGGTGTATTAAAAAAAAAAATACGTTGATGTGTTATGACAAAAACTCTTTCTCTTTCCTTTTTTAAAAATTATGGTTCAGGGTGGTGATGGAGCAGGTGCGGCCCAAGCCCAAGCTGAACAGCGAGCGAAGGAAACAGAGATGAAAAATGTGATTCTAGGCCAAGTTTTGGAACAAGCTGCTCGTACAAGATGTGAGTCAGGCTTTTTTAAAAATACATATTCATGTATAATATGGGGATATTTGCCATTCATATTTTCTACCTTATTCCCCCTTACCTAGTTGCTATCAGAATTAAATAAAAAAAACAACAACTGCATTTTAGCAAAACTTTTTACTTTTTGTTCAAAACATGTAAGAAAGTAAGGATCTTCTTGTGATTTTTTTTTTTATTAAAAATCAAGACTGGTTTTTAATTCTAACTCCTTCTCCTGTATAAAAGCAGTGTTATTTTTGTCTTGTCATTTTGTTTCGTTCTTTTGTTAGTTAAAAAAATAAAATTGCGTTTGTAGCATTCCTTTTTTCATACCTTGTGTTATGTTATTGATGTTGTAATTGTGAGTGTTTATATTTGATTTATTTTTGTTTATATTTGATTTATTTTTTATATGATTTTGGTTTTGTATTGGTTGTTAGTTATGTTGTTGCGTTTTTTTGGGGGGTTTTTTGTTTGTTTTTGTTTTTGTTTTTGTTTTTTGGCAAGGCTTGAGAATTGGACGGGTTTATTGACTCTTAGTCTTTTATATCTTGCCCATATTTCTTCAATTTGCGTTTTCTTAATACAGACAATATATAAAGGCATAAAATCGATTTTACCTCCAGTCTTATCATGATTAATTTATATAACATTCAACAGATATAATAATTAAATTAAGAGGGAACATTTCTCATCGGTATAAGATATTTCGATCCATGATGGTACTATTGTAATCATGTATAAAATGTACAAGAAAATGAATGCTTATGTAATAAACTTTTTATAAAAAGAAATACTTTTGACATTGCTGATGAAAGATCTTCCAAACGTGCAATACTAAAGCCATTATATATATATATATACTCAATCTCTCTATAGCCATGACATGGCAATAATAGAAATGAAAATGTGCTACAATTGTATTATATTTACGTTATTAACCTTGATTACATATATGCATCAATAGTATTGTAGGATTTAAATGCAGACTATGAAGTAAAATTTCATTGAAGGGATTATACATTGCTTTTATTCTAATTTAGTGAATAATGTAGTAACTGTTTTCTGTTCGGTTTTAGGGGCTTGTGGGTGTTTTTTTTTTTTGTATACACGTGTACTTTTGCTTTTGCAGTTGTTTTAAAAAAATAAAATAAAATTCATGTTTCATACTTGTTAAATCA
Source organism: Melibe bucephala (assembly GCA_039654525.1). Lineage (NCBI taxonomy): Eukaryota > Metazoa > Mollusca > Gastropoda > Nudibranchia > Dendronotidae > Melibe > Melibe bucephala. The sequence goes on along the minus strand of JBCJKE010036076.1, from coordinate 6,350 downwards.
CAATTTTAATTCTTATTTATGACAAAGTTCTTTATTCTTTATTCTCATGATTTCTAAATCAAAAAGAAAATACTCAAATATTCTTTATTCTCATGATTTCTTGTCATACGACTAAATCAAAAAGAAAATAGTCAAATTTGTTACGCATGCATGATGTTGGGTTTTTTTTTGGTTTTTTTTTAGTAAATACCATTGGTGTTGCCAAGCCTGAGAAAGCTCGAATGGTTGAAAGTCTGATCATTCAGATGGCTCAATCTGGTCAACTCCAAGGTCGAAAGGTCAGAATCTTTGTACATTTGCAAGTTTATTTGTTTCTATTCGGTTATTTGATGAATAAGTCAGTTTTTTACAAATGTTTTTTATCTGCTACACACACACACACACGCACACACACACACACACACACACACACATATATATATATATCAACTGTATGCTTAAATTACGAGTTTCAAATTCATTTTAAATAGGACTGTTGAGTTTTAACAATTGTGAAATTATCCATTCTTTCTTTACACTCAATACCTCGTGCATATAGATTGACTGAAAAGTAGAAAACTATTTAATATTTCGCTTCAATTTATTGTTTGTTGGTTTTTTTTGTTTTGTTTTGTTTTATTTTCCTTCAGCATGTGAAACTTTTAGTTTCTGTTAGTACAAGATGTGTGTAAAATTAAATGTCACTTTGCTGATTTCAATGACTTTTTTTTGTTAATTGGTTTTTATTTTTATTTCATTTTCATCCTCATCCCTCATAATCAAGCTCTCTGAACAAGCCTTAATTGGACTTTTAGAGCAGGTCAGCAGTTCAACACAGAAAAAGACTACAGTAAAGGTAATTCACATGGATATATCTTCTGTATTTACTCATTCTTGCATCATGGCCTTTTTATTTTTATTTCTGCAGTCGTTAGCTCAGGCTATGTTGACCAGACCATGGGATTTCCATATCATATTGGCAAATAGCACGTCCCACTCACTCCATACTGATGTAAAATCAATAATGTAATGATAATAAAAAGTTGTACTTACCTTGAAATTAGCTTCAAACTTTTTATCTTGATTCAAATCTTCTAGTTATTAAATAAATATGAAATGGGTAAACCATTACTCTTAATTATACAAAATTATTTTAGGATAAATTTGAGTACTGTCCCTTGAGTTGGGGAGGAATAATATAACATCAGTGTGCTACCATAATGGTCTAAGTCATTTACGTTTTGGCCAAAGTCAAGGCCTTGTTGACGCAAAATAGCCTAAATCATTTAATTAAAAAAAATTAAGACAATAAACAATAATTAATGCCCAAATTATATTATATAACCAAAAAAGTATGACATTTTAACACCGTTTTCAGCCATGTCGAGAGAAAAAAAGTAACTTTTCTCAGAACCACCAAATAAGACTAAGGCCAAAATGTTAGCTCACTGACAATAATTTTAATCACCAGCAGCTAATTGTAAACTTGAACCTGCTTATCATAGTTTTGTTTCAGACATAATGTTCTTTTACCATAAGATATGTGCTAACAGTGCCTCCAACAACCCCTCCTAAACAATGTTGCCTTCTTTTTCGATAAAGGCACTTTTATTCTTAAGAAGATATTCTTTTACTTTCATATTTTTCAAAGAACAAGCCATTTTTGTCGATGAAAAATAATATTACTTTCAATATTTTAGGATTTTAACGTATCTCCCTGGAATCTTATTATCTAACCCTTCTTTTGAACATTTAGGCCTGAAACAAAGTTGAAACATTAAAAAAAAAAAAAGATTTGTGCATTTTTAGTTCATTCAATTTTGTTGATTTTGATTACTCTTCAAAATTAATGAATATGTCATAAGTTAAATACATTCTTCTCTCCCTTCTTCAGTTTGACAGACGTCGAGCGCATATGGACGATTCGGATGAGGATTTCTAGCATTTGTTTCGCAAAAATAGTTAATATCGAATAATGATCATTGTTGCTTTGGTATGAGAGCAGAGGATGTTTAAATTCTCAAGAGTTTGTGATAGAAGTGAATGTTTTAAAAATGTCTCTGTCCTCTTATATTGGGGTTTATTTTTGTTTTGCTTTGAGTGAAAACTCTTATGAGAGTGTGATAATTGCTTTTTCCTGTTTGAATATTGCTTGTTTGTGCTTGCTACATATAATGAGTTTGATCTGCCTCGAGTGCTCATTTGCTCTCAGCTGTGTGTGCAAAGAAGTGACATTGTTTTTGCCTTTTCAATTTTCCTCTCATAATATGTTACATTATAATGCTTTCAAGCATTCATACATTCATTGAACTTAGACTCTTACCTGTATTATCAATTTGATTGTTATCATAATCAATATTAAAACATTTTGATACAGTTTCAATTGTGACTTTTCAATTTTCTTTTTGACTCATGTCTTGTCTCTAGTATTAACTGTATGAATACAAATGAAGAGTTGATATTTTTCAACTAACACACATTCATTCACATGTAAATGACAACATGCATTCACAATAATAAGGCGTCAAGTGTAGGAGAAGGTTAACTTAACATTACAGCGAACATAATGATAATACAGTGGAGTCTGCTTAAAGTAAAGAGGCTTTAAGTGAAGGATCGGTTAAAGCGAACGATATTCTGTGGTCCCGATTGAAATGCCAATCACTCTCCCCAATCAACATTTGCCCGGCCTTCATCGAGTTGAACATGTGGGCTCTCCCATTGATTTTGGCCAAAATGGTTAAACTAAACTGAACCTCGAGGGTGAACACTTTTTTGTGGACCCAAAGAGTTCACTTTAAGCTGACTTCACTGTAGTTACACAATTGCCACTAGTCAAAGTGTTGAAATGTTGACTGACTCATAATATCATATATAATGGCACAGCTGATTTAAACAAACTCTTATTCACCTGCTTTTCCAAGGCCCAATGCTTAATGAGTAAGAAAATTAGACCAATGATAATTTTACAGTTCTAACTTCTATTCATTGACCTAGATTAGTCAATGGACTTGACCCTATTTCCTTGCTCATACTTGAATATTAATTGAATTCTACTTGTTATTTACTATTAAATCTCAAATTATGTATGATTTCTCTCTGCTTTTGATATGCTTCAAATCCATAGATAATTAGATATAGCATAGTATAGATTAGGCCTCTACAGCCACCTGAGGACATGCACATGCAGGCAGACATCCTCCTCATCCCACTGAATCTCTGGATACAGAGAAGTCATCATCGTCATCATCAGTAGGGTACATATCAAACTAATTCATGTTGTGATTTTTTTCTCTCTTGGAAATTGGGAGTAACTAGAGCCCAGGAATAACAAGGATTTTTGCTTGGAACATGGACTCTTGTTATAATCAACTTTATCAAGTTCCATTTTAAAGTAAAAAACAAAATTAGGTCTGTAATATGAGATTTGTATCTAAGCTTTTTTTTTTTTTTTTTTTTTTTTTTTTTTTTTTTTTTTTTTTTTTTTTTTTAAGAGCCGAGGCAAATTTTTAAGATATAAGGCAACCTGTTGACATGGGTTATATTTTAGATTCTATTTTATATGTCAGATAATTAGATGATGGCCAAAAACATCTGAAACGGAAAATGAAACATGCACAGATACTATGTGTATGGTTCAAATGGATATCTTGTTATTGATTCATAAGTAATATGGTTATACTAGCAGCAGAGTAATATATGTACTAGATGTATATTGTAAAAGTCAAAACAACACTCTGAAGCGAGACACAGCACTATGCTGTGAGAGATGCAACCGAAAACCATTACAGTTGTTTAACAAACAAAAACATTGACAACCTCTCAGTATTAAAAGTAAAAGCAGCAGGAGATTATATGATATACAGAACAATTCTTGAATTCTTTTTATCACAACTTTATTTATTAAATATGTAAATAAAATGGTTTGAAAGAAAATTTTAAGTGAAAGTCAAATGTTCATGTTTGTGATTTAACTATAATTGATGTCTGATTGTCATGTCAAAAGACTCAATCACCATGCTTTGTGGTGATATGTAAACTCACTCATGAGTCATATTAAGTGGTTCAAAATAGTGTAACAGTTAATCAATCAAGCTAAACTTAAAAATAATTATGATTGTATGCATTATAATAATCCAGGCTGTGCAGGCTTTAATTTGAAATCCCAAGTTATTCCGGATTTATTCTGCCTCCTGTGTTAGGCAGGATAAATGATTGCCTAGTTCTACCAGAGATGGATAGTAAACTAGAAGTAGGAAGTCCCATGAGCATTTGCACTTGCACATATAAAAGAATCAATGAAGGGAGAATTGAAAGTTAAAATTAAAGGCAGTCTTGGCAGCCACTGCCACCCTTGCAAAATTCAATTTCTTCCAAAAGTTCCTTCAGTTTCATACATCTTTACAATCTCTTCTACCTCAGACTTATTGACCAATTTCAAAATTCTGAATTCAAGAAGAAGAGGCACAGATCATAGGGGAAGGGAGTGTGGCTGGGCATTCATATTCATCCTAGAATACTAGTCCAGGCACAGCAATAAATTTGCTACAAGATCATCAGCATTGATACAAAAAAGCCTTATACTATAATAATAACAATGGAGCAGTTTGTTTTCAGGTATTGGGATAAGAGTTGTTGATGAAAGCTATTGCTAAAAATAAAAAAATGTTATTCTGATTACAGCAGCATAATGTATGTGTATATGTCTTAATTTTTTTTTCTTTTGTTTTTTTTTTTTGGTAGTATGTATTAGTATTATACATTGTACTACCGGGGTACATAGAAATTACTTAAGGATAATGATAATATTTCTGAATAAAATTTATCTACAGAGGATTGTTCAACATAAGCAGGAAGATTTGAGCAAGTTATTCTGTGGTCTCTAAAAGAAAAAAAAAATGACACACATACACACACTCATACCACACACAATGAACCAAGCATCAACAAAACCAACTGTGGATGCCACTCTGTCTGCAGAAAATACAGAAATTTAGTATGTGTATCTCTCAATCTTTTTTTTTTTTTTTTTTTTTTTTTTTTTTTTTTTTTAAATCAGATTCAAAGATCCATTATTACATTTAGTGCTTGGCTTTGGCTAACTATTGTTGGTTCCAACAGCCATTGAGGTCAATGGCTCATTTCATACTCATTTCAGATTGTTTAATATTATTCGTTGGTCTTTTCCACCCTCAAAAAATTCAAATAATTCTTTTGTTTTTCAAATACAGGTAACCACAAAAAAAAAACAAACCCAAAAAAACTACAAAAAACCCATTGATTTACTGGCACCAATGATGATAATGAGAATGATGATGATAAGAATGAGAATACGATTAAGATTAATAATATACATGATATAAAACTGCATATGTTACAATGAAAGACATTACCCATGAATTCTTAACAATAACTGGTAAACTCTACTTCCCAATAGGAAAAAGAATTACTTGAGTAGGCAATTTTATTTAGGCCTCACTTTTTATAAATTCAGTGGAGTCCACTTAAACTAATGTCAACATTATGGGACTGAAAAGCTGATTAGTAAGGATGGAATCAACTGTTTTCAAAGGACATTACCCAGTGTTGTAAAAGTTGTAAAAAGTAAACATTAAAATAATAATAAAAGTAGTCTACTACTACTACTATTACACATAGTATTTGTATTGATACTACATGCACTGAAATGGAAGTTGGATGGGTGAAATAAAGTGCATGTATGATTAATGATTGTTTCAATTTTTGCTAGCGTAGTAGAGATGGAAGAGATCAACAGATTGTCTTGAACATACACCTTGCAGATAGTAAATAAGTTTAAGTTTTCACCTCTATAGCCTCTGATTTACAATACATGGCCTTCCTGTCATACATTTGAGTTACAGACGACTACGCATAGTAAATAAGTTTAAGTTTTCACCTCTATAGCCTCTGATTTACAATACATGGCCTTCCTGTCATACATTTGAGTTACAGACGACTACGCTTAAGTTGATCTTCTTGGGGGTGTTGAAAAAAGATCAACATATCCGAAGTTCAAAACAACCGCCAAAGCTTTGGAAGGCACAATTTACTGTGATAACAGAAATGACACACACACACACACACACACACACACACACACATTTATATGTAGCCTACATTTGCTGCAAGAGCAAGTGGGTCATCTATGTGTAGCCTAACCTGACAGTGAAGTGACAGGAAGTGAAAATAACTATATCATATCACAATATATCTGCAATAGCAGGTGCAGGAATAGTTCTGAAAATTATATTTATACTTGGAGGCCCTATATAATATCAATACTAAAAATAATGATAATAATAATGATGTTTGATTCCAACCAAGAAATTTGTTTACAGATTGTATTAAAT
>JBCJKE010035854.1:0-12173 GCA_039654525.1 Melibe bucephala | reverse complement strand
CCCTCCCCGTTTCAATCTCCCCCTATTTTACAATGTATCCTTACATCAAAACAACAATAATTATAATAATAGTAATAGTAATAATGATAATAATAATAATAATAATAATAATAATAATAATAACAACAATAACAGTAATAATACTTGTAATAACAATAATATTTAACACCATATGACATTTACAAGTGACTGAAACGAATACATACCAATGTAATGTCCCTCTGTAGTCCATAAACGTACAGTACAATCATTTGATGCTGTGATCAATACACTGTTTGACTCAATCAGATCCATGCAAGTTATGCTTTCAACATGGCCTCGCCATTTGCGCACAACTGAAATTACAAAACGAATATTAATGACAAATTTCAACAAAGCACAAAGCCTTTGCTTGCTCCATTAAAAGGAAAAATATTCTTGACATTTATTACTGAATAATAGGATATTAAAATCTGTTTATACTGCCAACTCAGGAACTAAAGAAAAGTTGCAAAGAGTAGATTTATAATGAAAGGGAAACTGTAGTCACCATTGTATTTTGCCAGATTCGTACACTGGCAAAAGAGGCACAGCAATTAAAAGGAAAGCAATTTTAAGAATTTTGACTGAACAGAGCAACTGAAGATTCTAAGGGGAAATCATTATTGTTAGGACGGCAATATAATAGATTCAATGATCAGCACTTTTGTGAACTATCCCTCTTTTACTTTTAAGTCTACTCTATTTAAAAAATAGTTTAAAAAAAAAAAAAAAGGAGTGAAAATGAAAAACGCTAGCCACGCTACTCCAAGCCTATCTTCATCCCCACCAAATCGTAATCTAACACCTCTGAAAAAAACCCAAAAAAAAACCCAAAAACAAAACAAAATCAAGAAAGCTCTCAAATTGAAAAAAGAGCACAAAAAAAACCAACAACAAAAAACCCCCCCAAAAAACAAACAAAAAACAAAACAAAAAAACCAAAAACACAACAAAAAACAAAAAATAACAAAAGGCAAAAACAAACACCAAACAATGCATACGCTCTGGAGGTCCTGAGGCTGGCTGAGTCAAGCAGTAGGTGGCTATGTCCCATACATAGATGAATCCAAGGCTGTCACTGCTGTACAGCAGGGAGTTGTTGTTATTGCTGAGCAGATGAGATACCATCCCTCCTTTGATTTTGGACTAGGAAAATAAAATAGAGAATTACAAGGATGAAATAATATACATGTATGGATTAGAGAATTTAGGTGAAGTATGAAAGAATGTCTTAAAAATAAAATAGATAAATAAATAAAAATTAAAATAAAAAGTGCTGGAGGAAAATTTTCAAAGAAATATCCTAAATATTAAAAACAAAATTACTGCTGAACAGCCAGTGGTTTTGTCCCATTTTTATTCACATTTGTGTTTTGATTTTCAATTCTCAAAATTCATAATATCTTGTTCTTATCTTCATTTTTCTTCCTTTTACATTGGCCATTGGTTTGTCTGGCAAGATGCTTTGACTGACCTAGCATCTTGCAATGAAGCCTCTACTACTACAACAGTATTGGATGAGATATCTTCCTTAGTAATATTGGGAGCAGCCGGGTGAGATCTTTTGAATTTTCATTTTTTTTAGATTTTTTATAGCAATTGTATACTGTGTCTTTACTTGATTTTCCATTGCAATTATAAACTGTGTCTTTATTATCTATAGCAATTGTACAGTGTTTTTACTTGATTTTCTACGGCAATTGTAGTGTGTCTTTACTTGATTTTCCATAACAATTATACATTGTGTCTTTACTTGATTTTCTACAGCAATTGTAGAGTGTCTTTATTTGATTTTCCATAGCAAATAATACACTGTGTCTTTACTTGATCTTCTATAGCAATTGTACACTGTCTTCATTTTCAATAATTCAGTAGGTAGGTCAAAATTGTTTCACCATTCAGCAAACTGAGATGAATGTCATCTCTTATCATTTGTCAATCAGCTACTTTAATATTCAGAGCCTTGATTGGCAAGACACAGTATTACTCCATTTGTTTTCTTGTCTGTTTATTTCTTGTTTCTTTTTTTCATAAACTCTTTTGATCTTTGTGGGCTACACAGAATGATTGAGTCATAAAATGGAATTGCTAGCCTTTCTCACCCCTTCGAATTGAGCCATAAGACTTCCACCTTGGAAAACATTCCACACATGAATATGGGCCCTTGGTCCACTGGCAATGAGAGTTCCAGCATCCTTCTTATAAGCTCTTGTATGGAGGAAGAGTAGCTTGGAAATACTCAAATCCCCATCCACTGGAAAAGAACATCAGCAGTCAATGTCAAATACTTTTAAAGCATTGGTATGAAACATTGAAAGAAAAAAAAAGAAAGAAAGAAAGAAAGAATTGATTGATAATAAATGTAAATGACAGGATGGATAAAAATCAGATCAAGAATAACCCATCTTACTTGCTAAATTCGATCTGTGACAGAAAAATAATATTTTGGAAGCATAGTGACAAACAATGGTGATGGGATGAAAGAGGTGAAAGAAAAACTTGCTATTGCTTGGAATACATTAGTACGGAAAAAAAATCTTTGGATGAGACAGGTCATTATAAGAACATACAAATTTCCAACAGCAATGTACACATGTGAAGCATGGACAATGAGCTAGAAAGTGATTAAGGCAGCTGATGTTTTTTTTTAGATACGGCCATGAAGACAGACACATGATGTAAGAGAAATCTTGCAGACATCAACAACAGAAGCAGGGAGAATGGCGATGGAGAAAGAGGGCCTGTGTGAGGCAAACAGAAGCACCACATCCAAAAAGATAAGCAGTTCATGATGATGATGATGATAATGATATGATGGTGGTGGTGGTGATGATGATGGTGATGATTACGATGATGATGGTGGTGGTGGTGGTGGTGGTGGTGGTGGTGGTGATGATGATGATGATGATGATGATGATGATGATGATGATGATGATACAATGGTGGTGATGATGATGAAGATGATGGTGATGATGAAGATGATGGTGGTGGTGGTTTGTGATGATGATGATGATGATGATGATGATGATGATGGTGATGGTGATGGTGGTGATGGTGATGGTGATGATGATGATGATGATGATGATGACGATGATGATGATGATGATGAATACAAAAACAATCGTGTGAAACTAAATAGAGATTGCAGCTTACATGACTGGTCTTCATACTCAGGGGGAGGAGGAGCATGAAGATGGCAGAAGATGTGGCCAGACATCATGTTCCAAACAATAACTTCCCCATCATAGCTGGCAGTGGCAAGAAGATTAGGGAGGCACTGTGCCACTGCTAAAACATCTTCCTTGTGTCCGTCTTTCTGTAAACCAAAATAAATACTCCTTATATAAATGCGATGGGCTTGATATAATTTAAATTAAATGTCCAAGTCATCATTTTTACCATTACCTTTTGATAAATTCATAAATATGAAATGATTTTTTTTTAATACATCCATTACGAAAAATATGAAAACATCTAATGGTATTGTTTGGAAACTTAAACTTCCTTTTCAAATCAATCACATTAAATAGTTGGCTCCTTTTAAATTTGACTGTTTATGACTAAAAAATTTGGGATGACAATAAAATTAATTAAATCCTTTAATAAAATTTTGAATTTTAATGTTAATTCATATTAATTGAGTAAGGATCTTTCTCCTCTGATGAGGGTTAAATGTTAACAAATATTTCTCTTGCAATTTTTATCAGAAATTAGCTAGATGAAATAGAGATTAAATTTAAACTTACCAAATCATCATGCCAGTATGCTGTAGGGTGCTGAACATGGTGAATATTACTATCACTTAGAGAGTCATAGTAGATGTTGATTCTCCTGTCCCATCCAACTGAGATTACAAACCTGAAGAGAATGATTGAAAAATGAATTTAAAATCTGTCTAAATTCATGAACAGGGATCTGTTGATCTTAAAATGATGAACTTCCAACTTAATGAAAAAGTAAAATGATTGTTGATCCAACAATCAAAATAGGAGAGTAAGGAAACTTTTTCATTTAACAGAATGGATTTATTTATTCTCTGACTAAAATATCAATAGTTAATTTGCAAATCTTCCCACATAACCACCCTCGCCCCCCCAAAAAAACTCCCAAAAAATTAAAAAAAAACAACAACAACAAAACAACAACAACAACAACAACAAAACAAAATCAAAAACAAACAAAAAAGACCCCAAAAAACAACAACAAAAAAACTCTATAAAAATCAGGATAAAACAAAACAAAATCTCACCTATTTTTGTTCATTTCTATGTATGTTACATCACAAATTTCATCACTTGTTTCTGCAATAAAAAGTATGGAAAGTGAATTCTATATTCAACTCTGCAATGATAAAAGACAATTAATTCATGAATTTAAGCATTGTAAGCAAAAAGTTAGAGGCTCCAATTTATAAGGATATCATGCAGACATGTTTATTCAATGATTTTACATTCTATGAAAAACAATGACATATTTAATCATAAAATGCAACATAACTCTTCTAAAGAATGTATTTTCCTGATCTCTTGGACTATGTTAAACCATTCATAATAATTTACATTTCTTTCATTGTTAGAGCAAGACAATGTTTTGGGACAATAAAATCAATTATTAGGTTTAAATCTGTACCTTTTCTGGATTTTTTCTTCAGTACTCTCAGACAATGGCCATTGTTATAATTCCATATTCTCAGGATGCCATCTCTGCCTCCAGTGATCAATCTTGAAAGAAAAAATTGAATTAATAATTTAATTTACAATGCAAAGTTGTTGTTTTTTTAAATTAACCTGTTTAATTTATGGAATGCTCATTACCTGGTAGTTAAAATGCTATACAGCTTACTGTTTATCTATTACAATGTCTTTAACATATTTTATAACCATACAATTCTATTATTACAAAGTAAAACATCCATTGCACACCGTAAAAATAAAACGCCAAGCTTAACTGTTTGGTAACTGAAATTTATAATGTGCTCCTATATATCTACCTATTACTTGATTGAACTGAGTTTTATAGAGACATATGAGTAAGGGAGGGGGGAGGGGGAAGGTTGTAGTGCACTTATCAACTATCTCCTTCATAACTTGAGTCGCATAAAGCCTTCTTAGGTGTTCTCCACTCTCCTCTGTTGGTTGCTGTTTTCCTGGTATTGACCAATGTCTTCCATCCTACTTTGGTTCTTTTCTGCTCCACTGTTCTTGGCTGTGTTGTTTTCAGTGATCATTTTCTTCTTTTTACTTCCAGTGTCCAGGTTAAAGCAAGGTTACAGTCATTTCCTTCATCTTGTCTTAGAATGTGACCAATGAACTTCCATTTTCATTACTTAACTTCTTCACTCTGTAATTTCATCACCGATTTTTCTAATATTTCTTTGTTTAATTTTTCTTATCTTGCCATTTTATTTTTACGATTGTTCTTAGGCCTTTCTTATTAAATGTTTCAATGTTGTGATTGCCTTTTTTGTCAATTTTGCATCTTTCACATTAGTAAACCAGTATTACTTATGTTTTCTTTAATTTCATTTTTGTTTTTCACTTTGTTTGATTTGCATACGTTCTGAGCTGTATGAAAGTGCTTCTTGCTTTGCTAATGCTGTTTTTCAAGCCTTGCGTTCCAACACCTTTTTTAAAAATTTTTTTAATTTTGGTGCACCTCAGTATATAAATTGTTCTATCTCTTTCATTTCTCTTTTTCATTTGTTTTTTTTTTCTTTTGTTGTGTATATGTGTGTGTGTGTGTGTGTGTGTGTGTGTGTGTGTGTGTGTGTGTGTGTGTGTGTGTGAGCATTGGTAATGACAGTAGGGTTACATCATCTATAAATTCCACATCGTCAAGTTTGGTTGTAAAATGCCATCTTTTTCCTCTCACACCATTTCAAACTGTTTTCCTCATTATGTTGTCTATTATTAAAATAATACTGTTTTACACCAGTCTTTACATCAAACCATTCATTTATTGTTCCTTGATCAATGACTGTGCATTTGAAGTCTTCATAAAAAATTTGTATAATCTTTATCAATTTCTGTGGTATTTGACAGATATCCTATAGACTTTGTGAAGAAGACATGAAACTGTCAACATAAAGAAATTAAGTTTGATTCTCCACTTACCTTCTACCAGTATTATCCATTGTCATACAAGTGATGGCTTCTTCTCCATGGGCATCTCCATACTCGAAGATTGCAGCACCTGTCTCAAAGTCCCACAGCTTGATGACCTGCACAAACATTGGTATTCATTATGAACCTAAAGTGGTATGCTTTGATTTGTTTCGTTTTGCTTTTGCTTTTGTATGTTTATCTGTTTATTGTTGCTGATGGGTTGTTTGTTTGTTGTTTTTTTTTAGGGGGGGGGGGAGGTTTTTGTTTTGTTTGGTTGGGTTTTTTTTGTTATTGTTGTTGTTGTTTTTTGGGGGGAGGAGGATCGCTGTTGGGTTTTTTCCTCACGTGGTTTTCATTTAGTTTTATTTATTTCTTGGCTATCCTGGTTTGTTTTATTTTCGTTGGTATGGTTGTATATGCCTAAAATTGAAACACCAAGCTATGTTTTCTGGTTTGTAAGAAGTGAGGGGAGAAAAGGATGACTAAAAGGTAAGGTAGCAAGCTTGAAATAGTTTTCTATCAGAACAAAGAACAAAACTACATATTCTATAAACAACCAAATGGGGGAAAAAACAAAATAATAATGACTTTATAGATTTTGACAGGGAAAAATGTAAACATTCACAGAACATTTTCAACATACATTTGTCTCGATAAATACAAATGGCAGGAATCTTAATACAAAATTATGTATTAATGTATTTCAAACATTATTTTCTTGTGTTTTCAATAATTCAGTCAATATTCATATTATGTTAAGCATGTACATCATTGGTAACTTTGATGGGATTTGTACCTCCACAATTTAATTAATTAAAAATCCTTTATTGAAATTATTTTATTCTTTAAAGATGTCCATTTGTATTTTCTATCATAAAACATATGCTGATCCTTAGTTTTGTTTTATTTCAATCCACTTTCATTTGAAAATATCATACAACAAAAAACCGGATCAACTTACAGATCCACTGCAACATGTGATAACTTGCTTGAATTCTGGATTGTATTTACAACAGGTCACAGGGTCTTTGTGAGTGATGACCATATCGGCATTCTGCAGAGCTCTTAGAAAGTAAACAAAACATATCGAGCCATCATTTTAGAGTGCTTATTTTCTGGAAAGCTTTACACATAATTGTAAGAAAATAAATTGAATGCAAAAAATAATTTTTACTAACAGTGACTCATTCACTAAGAGAATGATACATAAGAATAGTTTAATTAAATAGATTCTTAGCATACATCTGAATGGCAATTTATAAATAAATAAAAGCAGCATATGTCTGCTCATTTGTCTGTCCTTGCCAGTCTGTCTGCCTGGTCTGATGTTGTTAGGTCTATCTATCTATAAGCTTTAAGATTTTAAGATGAAAAATGCACATCGTTGAAGATAATTGTTAAGTTAAAATCACTTACTTGTGCCTTAAATTAAGAACAGCCATCTGATCTGTAGCAACAGCCATTGATCTTGAAATAGCTGAATAATGAATGGCTTGGAGGTCACCACGAATTTTATGGCTTTTTGGTCTTATCGTCAATAAACATGTATGGTCTTGTATGTCCCATACCTAAAGAAATGTCATAAATAAGTAAAAATATCACTTTATTAACAAAACAAACATGAGGAAATGAAAGAAAAAAAAAAAAATTAATGTCAAAAATACTTTTCTTGCTTCAGTTGAACCATTACAGCGACCTTTTGGAATTGAAGAGAAGCAATTAAAAACAGACCAAGTTTTCAATTAAATAAAATTTAAGATCATTTTATCTTTTGAGATAGGAAAACAACACATTTCACATTTTCTCCAAATACTATACACATATAATGCTGATTGTTTAAAAGTAAATATCCTTAGATTAAAAAGCATGATAAATTATTTCACCTTTACAATATAAAACTTTACTTTAAATTAAAAATACTAAAATACAACATAAACAATGTATTTCTGAAAATAGTCTCACCTTGATGCATCTATCTGTGGAAATACTGAAAATTCTATTGTCATCATCAGCAATAAACAGATAGAATATAGGTGCAGCATGACCACGGAGCATAGCTGTTGGCTTTCTGAAGAAGTGATAAGAGACAAAAGAAATACGTTAATCTGTGATGTTCTTCATAAAATAAAAGGAATAGGGGAGCAATTTTAATTCTCTCATAAAGGAAGTAATTTTGAAAACTCTACAGCCTGTTTTGCCTCCATAAACAAGTATTACAGCTGTATAAAAATATATCATTGTTCTTTGAAAAAACTGTAAAAGTTCAAATGATGATGCCATCTGTGGTCTTTTTATGCCAGATATTATATGATGAAATAGATATGAATAATTTGTATATATCCTTTCAACAAGACTAATTCAAGCAGATGTGTCTTCATTTACACATGACACCAAAAAGACAAAAAAGTGAATGAAGAAAATATTCACCCTGAGACATAAGGATTCCATAATCTGATGATTCTATCCATCCCTGGAATGGAAAAAAAAACAAAAAAATTGTTGGAACAAATAACGAGCAAAGCATAACTTTTGAAAAAAGTGTAGGAAGTATAAATAACCAAAGAGCTAATTTAAGATTGATAGGCTCATTTAAAAGTACAAACCTCCAGTGACAATGATGGTTTTTGCCTTGGAGAAGTCAAAAACTTTCACTCCTTTATAAACTTTGAACACAGTTTCATCGGCTTCCAAGCGAGTTTTGGCCTGGTTATAAGCATACTTTGTCCTTGACCTCTCTTGGCTTGTGTTCATGTCTTTGATTTCCTTGAGCTGAGCTTCAACATGGGTACTTCCCATTGTAGATCCTGTAGAAAAAAAGAATGAGGGAATGCCCAATCAAAACAAAAGCAAAACAAAGCACACACATAGACAGGCTCACAACTCCTCATAAAATTTGATAAAATATATCAAGACTAACAATAACTTTTTGAATCTTACCTATAACCAGGGCTTTATTTGAATTATTGGAGCATGATATGACTTGACCAATTTCATGGTAATATTTGAGCTGAAATAGACAAACGACAAATAAACTATTACATATCAAGTTAAAGTAAGAACTAATCTCAAAGTAACAAAGAAGATGGAAAATATCAGCAAACATTTTAAAGAGTAAAAGTTTTTCAAATGGCCATAGAATAAAATATAATGCCAAGTACTTAAGACATGCAAGATAAAACAAACAAAAAAAAACAACTTACAGAATCAAACAATTACTGACACCACCAAACCTTAAAAATTACAAATAGTGCAAAATACCTAGGTGTTATCTTTCTTCCTTTGTCCATATCCATATTACCTTTTTGGTGTATGGCGTTTAAGTTCTTTCTCCAGCCTTCCTTATCCTGACATTTTCTGTGTCCTTCTGTGGGGGAATAATTTCTATTTTTTATAGCCTATTATATGTTGTCCTTCCACTTTGTAAGAGGTCTGCCTTTTGGTCTCCTACCTTGGCTTTTACTTTTACTTTTAGCATTGTATACAGATTTAGCTATTCTCTTGTCCATTTCCCTCTCAAAGAATCATGACCTTCTATCGTTCCTTGCCCACCTTTTTACGTGGCTATTTATTATTGACAAAATAATAGAAAAATAAAATTCTATTCACCTGTCCAACCCATTCCCCATCATGAACTTGCCATCGGATAAATTTAACATTACTTCCATTTATAACCTGGTCCAATAAAATGCTGGCAATAAACCCATCATGTTTGGGCATCTTCCACCATGTTCTGAAAAAAAAAATATGGAGAAAATCACAAGAGGGGATTTAGAAGCTTGGAGCAACTGACAAAGGAAAAGCACAGTAATACTCTTTCAGTTAAGAATATTATGTATAAGAAATTCTTATCATGCAGCCATTCAAATTTCAACATATTATTTACTATTAAAAAACAAACCAAAACCAAAAAACCCAAAAAAAGAACCCACAATAAACAAAAACCAATCCAATACATAACTCAATGTTCTGTGCTTGAATGGATCCTAACCAAAATTCATACAAATATAGTGGAAAGCCTTCGCCCTTCATTTCTTCTAACCGTTGATCTAAGGAGTGACTACTCATGAGCTATCATATACAATTTCACTTTCAATTAGCTAAGAAAGTACTTCTTTATACGCAGAATAAGCCTCTAGGCCCTTTACAGACCAATGGACAGATACAGGTACAGATATCCCTCTCTTCAATTTCCCTTGCTCACACTATCTTTAACCAAAAATCAATCCTGTCACAAGGGAGGACTCATTAGTGTCAGTATCAACTGTTTAAACTGTGACTGGCATGTAAAACTAATGATTCCCAATGATTGCATAAGTCAATTATCAAAATCCATAAAAATTAAAATCACTTTTTAGTCATACAATTTTTTCTGTTATATGTTAGAGTTTTACTAAAAATTGTACGCAATAATGACAAAGCATCCTAGGAAGTAGAAAATGAAAGCTATGATGTTCTCAATAAGGAATCAAAAGTAACAATATAAAAAAGTTTATATTATATTTTTTTCTTCCTTACATTTATTTTCTGAGTTGGATACTGTCATGGTCAGGCAGCCCTTAACGAATTAACGAATGATTAATGAGAAAACTCCTTTTATTTAAAAAAATCTTTTTTCAAGAATAGAAGGGATGGTCTTCTCAGGTATGACAAGTGAAAGTCATCTAATACATTGACTACAATTAATGCTAGTTAATCACAACCTTATTAAACACAACTTCTGTTTAACATTCAGAAATAGAACTAGGGACATCTACACTAGTATTTTACTAGTGTTTACCTGAGACATTCTCCAGCTGATTTGATGACCAAAATGTTCACACATCCCTGGCTGTCTCCATACAATATCAGGCACTCGTCATACCCTGTGAAGCTGTGTTGTAAAAAAAAAAATGGAATTATCAACAATGTCAATAGAAGAACGATGTTTCAACATGATTGTTTAAGTATGAAAAGGGAAATTAATGCAATCCTCCATCTCCAGCTCCAACCTGCCAATCCCAAGAAAAACCCCTACACAGACATATTATACATAACCAATGTGTGAATTTGAAAAATCACAAGTGAATGGTGATATCACAAAACAATGTTGAGAAATTGTAATGATCCATACAGTTTTGGATACTGAAAGATACAATATTTGAGCCTTTTAAATAAACTAAAAGAAAGTTAAATGAGGATCAAGCTTATAACTGAATCACCTGTAATCAAGTTTGAGTGGCACAGTTTCAAGTCCACTAATTTGACAGTAAGGCTCGAAGGATGATAATTCAAAAAACTGAATTTCCCGATCACTGAAACATAAAGGATAAGAAGTGGTCATGAAGAAAGGCTTTAAGTAGATATCAAAAGCGTGAATGAAAAAAACCAACTGAAATGAGATTGGCTTAAAATATTGGCTTAAAATATTTTTATATCTTGCAGTAATACGTAAATCACTGAAAAAAGATTTTTTTTCCTTCACCACTTGGCACTACCTCATGACATGAAATATACACAGCGTTAATCAAGCCTCTTTACATCAAGGGGTCAGAGTGTGCAGTACCTTTTTCTTCTTGGTGTGGAATTTTTCTTTTGGTGATTGTGTATTTCACATAATTCATTTTTAGAAAGAAATTTTACAATTAATTTTTAATCCATTTACTGTACATATTCAATACAGTTGTCCCTAATAGTCTTTCTTACGTGTATACATTAATTTCAAGCAGCAAATTATCATTTAAGAATAATTCATCAATATTTTTTGCAAAATGAATGTTACTTACCCAGTTCCAACAATAAATTTATTAAAATGAGGCATAAGGCAAAAATCTGTTATCCATTTTGGCTTTGTTCTGTTATTCATCTCTTGATTCTATTTGATGAAATAGAGATTTGAAGATTAGAATGGACATGCTTGAAAAAGACCCTGGGGCCTAATTAAGTATTATTTTCTCCAGATATATAAAAAGTACATATATAAAAGTATATATATAAAGTACAGTCGAGAAGGAAGAAAGGAAGACCCTCCATATCCTACATTGACAACATCAGCAAGTCACTGGGACTGAA
>JBCJKE010035743.1:0-11076 GCA_039654525.1 Melibe bucephala | reverse complement strand
ATTTATCGGCACCAAATCGAACCTACAAAAATCGATTTATCGGCACCAAATCGAACCTACAAAAATCGATTTATCGGCACCAAATCGAACCTACAAAAATCGATTTATCGGTACCAAATCGAACCTACAAAAATCGATTTATCGGCACCAAATCGAACCTACAAAAATCGATTTATCAGTACCAAATCGAACCTACAAAAATCGATTTATCGGAACCAAATCGCAGTTTGCATATATATACAATTCGTTTTTTGAACGTCACTAACGGTTCCCTTTTCCCACTCGAAAGTGCTAGAAGAGGATCTATTTGTCAACGCTGTGACAAAAATTCCAACTTTTATCGGAAACTCAAGGTAAGACTTTCGTTAGTGTACATCCTTTGAATGTTAAGCATGCCAGTAACGTTCTGACACCGTTAGATCGGCTATTTTGGTCTGATTGCCTTTATAACAAGAAAAGGAAGTACCCAGAAGGTGTTTCCAACAGGTTTCTTATGACCTGCCAGACAGGCGACTATATCGAATTCCCCCTCCAAAATTTGCGATGGTCGGCTCAATTCGATAACGGATTTTCGAATTCACCCTCCAAATTTTAGTAGTCGGAATCAATTCGAAAATATTGAAAACAAAACGTATTTTTCTTTAGTTTCTTTTATGTTGTTATGGTTAATTGTTTTTAATTTATGTTTTAGAAGGATTTTTAAGACTGTTTTATAAAAATATGAATGACGACTGTGAAAATGGAATACGATTAACATCCCCCTTCCCTTCACACTTTCCTTATTTCTACAGCCTTGAATTTGGATTTGAATCATAATGAATTCGAACAAGATCTACCAAATGTACACCCAGGTGTCTCTTGAGAGGGCTGTGGAGCTGGTGCAGGCTGGGGAGATGACCCAGTTGGCAGCCAGAAGAGCCTTCTGCATACCCCAGTCCACTCTTAACAACAAGATCCATGGGACAACCCTCTTACGAAAGTGGCCAAATAGCCATGTCAGCAGGGGATGAG
The DNA here is from genome assembly GCA_039654525.1 of Melibe bucephala. Taxonomy (NCBI): domain Eukaryota; kingdom Metazoa; phylum Mollusca; class Gastropoda; order Nudibranchia; family Dendronotidae; genus Melibe; species Melibe bucephala. Next base: position 10,065 of record JBCJKE010035743.1, on the reverse strand, counting down.
GAAAAGATAGGTTATATTCTTTTTATCCTTTCTCCCCCTCCCCTTACTTTACCATGGCTCACATTTATCTAATGACACACTACCTGTACTTGTCTGTTTTGCAGCTGGCGCACTGGCTTATTCAAATGGCTTGTCGGGGCTTTGGCCGGACCAAAGAGGATCTGAAGGACACGGTCCAAGCTTACCTTACCAAGAAAGGTGTGAGGACCGTTTTCAAAGATAATAGACCTGGGAAAGATTGGGTCGCAGCCTTCCTCTCTCGCCACAAAGGTAGGTAACCACTTTCAAAAATAGCATAATCATCATCTCAATTACAGGCTCCCAACCTTCAATGCGCAGGTAAGATGTCCAATTTAACTCTTTTTTTTTTTTTTTAATCAATGGGTTAATATGAATATTGTTCACAATAATGGAACAAATGAAAGTGAAGACATACTTTTTTTTCATTTTCTGTTTATCTTCAGAATTAACTGAATGAATGCCTCAGGCATTGGGCAAGGAGAGGGCAATGGTGACAAGAGATTCCCTCATCAAGTGGACATGAGGACATATACGGACTCAGTTGACCCCGACCTCCTGAGGCAGCCCCACGGGATCTCCAACGCGGATGAGTCGGGGTTCTCTATTTCTCCTCAAACCAAGAGAGTCTTGGCTCCTGTTGGAGCAAAGCATGTCTATAACAGTACAAGCTCCAGCAAGACTCAGATGACAACTTTGGCTTGCTCCTCAGCTGCTGGGGAATACATCCCATCTCTCCTCATCTTCCCTTACCAGAGGGATCCAAGATTCAACCCATTGGAGGGCTTTGAAGGAGCCTTTTTTCAAAGGACCAAAAATGGTTGGATCTCGGCCGAAGTATTCCAAACCTAGACACGGGATGTTTTCTTCCCAGCAGTTGAGGACAAGCCAAAGCCTGTTATTCCGTTTGTGGATGGTCACACCAGCCATGTGACCTCAGTTGACACGTGCGAGATTTGTCAGGAGAAAGGTATCCTGCTTTACTGCATCAGACTCAGACCACACTCTTCACACATTACTCATCCGAGTGAGCCTCTCAAATAAGACCTGCAGGTAAACCTACACCTGAGCCAGCCCCTCATAGACCTGCACCTGCACCTGCACCTAAACCTGAGTCAGAAACGCTTTCACATAATCTGAAGATCTTTGAAGACCTTGTGAGGATGGGGACAGAAACGAATTTAAGAAACATAGAGAGGATGCGTGAGGGCTACAACGTAGCTGACCCAGACTTCTCCAAATGGAGAGACATGGTGTTGGGTATGTTGGGGGCCCCCGCATCCTCAGTCCCTAACCCAGAGGGATCGGCCACCTCGACCTTGACCTCCCCCAGGATCGAACCCAGGGCTGCATCAGCCAGCTTTGAACCCTCGCCATCTGTGGCCAGAGCTGCAATCTCAATTGATGAGACATTGAAGTTGCCTGAGTTAAAAAAGCCCGCAGCCTCAAATAAACCGGAGGACTGCCGCACAGTGGCGTTATCAAGTGATGCATACATTACTTTTTTAAAACTTGTTACAAATATCACAGAATGCTATTACGAGGTAGGTCAACCAATAACTTTTATTACATTCGATTTAGCAGTAGCTAAAAAGATTACAACATTATTTGGCAAAATCTAGAAAGATATAGAGCGACACATTTGTTCACCTTGAAGGTTTTCATATCATTTTGTCATCATGCCTCAGTGCTCTTGGAAAATTGATGAAAGGAACAGGTTTCGACGACATCGTCATCGAATCTGAATCAATAGAGCCATCCGAGTCCACTGTACCATTTTGGAAGCCCTTGAGCGTTTACTTTTTGTCTCCCTTGAGCAAAATAAAAGAACATCCAAACTCGTATCATAGGCAATTCAAAAAGCATAGCCAAAGCCATGGAGTCTGACATCACGCTTCAGGAAACTGTGATTCATTCAGATGCTTTCACAAACCTACTTTGGGCTAATTATTTTTGTTTTTAAAGAAGAGGTGAAAAAGGGGAACTACGGCAAAACAGCACAATTTCGGTTGCATTACATGAGTAGAGTATGGATTCTATTAAGATTCTTAAGATCGACCAAAACAAAATAAAAATCTTAAATTATATACCTGTACCCGATATCTTCAAAACCTAATTCTACCACTGTTCACTACGGATCACCATAATTATGCAAAATCCCTTACATTGTACTGCATAAGTTTGCTGAATATATCTCAGGTTAATTTTCGAGCAGAGGCTCTTCTAGACAAAGGAGGGCTGAGTGCCAACAGATCGAACCATCTTGGTTGCCATACTGCAACTGATCTAGCAACTGAACAGACCGTTGACAAGCATACTAAGACAAAAGGTGGAATTATTGGTTATAGTAAAAAAAAAAAAACCCTACAAACACCGACCTGGTTATTACAAGAGAGATGGTGTGTCAAAACATTATACTCAAGCTAATTTTGTTTCAGTCACCAAGGCCTCTGCTAGAATTAAAGAAGACATTGGTAATCCTCAAAGAGAGTTTCGACCTTCAGTGATAATGAAAAGTGAATCATATATGTGAATAGGACAGTGTCCGCAATTTCAGGTTTCGCAAACCCATTTGAAACAGATGGAGATCTTATATGCCTGTCCTCCAGTCTTAAAATACCTGATGATATGGCCACTAATCTTTTAATTATTGAAGCCAATGGGAAGAGAGAATTTGAGGAATTTGTTGACAATCGTCTATTGAAGAAGTACACATCATTTCATGAACCAATCATTAATCAAAAGGAAAAATATCACAGATTTCATTTTCTTTTTCTTTCTAAAAGTAGTTGTGTTACTTCAATCAAGTAAAAGCCGAATAATCAAAGTCTCGGCACAAAGCAATATGTTTGTTCCACTCATGATACTCTCTCAGTAAAATAATAAATAACATTGATCTTGCAAAAGTTATGAAGCTTCCTCTCAGCCCCGTTCCCTGGTCACTGGCAACGAGAGATGGTTTCTTATGGAAAAAACCCAACAAAACAAACAAAACAAGGTTACCCTCCTACGTGAGTTGGAATGCGTTGAATTAATGATACAACGATGCTCAAATTATTATAATTACCAGGGCATTGGCCAAATGGTTCCAACCAATCACCAACAAACGTTCTTGAATTACAATCCCATCAGTGGAATGCGTTGTACCTGAGCCAGTCATTGTCTCTTCGTTGAGATCAAACATTGTCCCCACAGAAATTAAGCACTCCGGTTTCATACTTCTTTACTGAGTCGGGAAGAAGACCCCCCGATTCCGTGACTCGGTCACATATAGACGTTTCCATTTCTAAAAGCACCGAATTCGGAACAGAATGTCCGAACCCATTCAGTATTGCCATTAGCTGTGCACTTCTAGGTCATATGTCTGACAGTCATTCCTAAAAGCAATTGTTTCGGGAGCTTCCATATTCCAATTGTTACTGCATAACAAATATCTTAACTTTATGACTTCACAACTCTTTCACGTCTCTCAGTTTGGTATTCTGTACAGCCCTTTCGAAAAAGGTTTGTCAAAAATGTGACAAGCAGAGGTAAAGTGTTTTAACAAACTTGATAAATCGCCTGCTTTGGGCGGCCACTGTAAGTTTGCCTTGACATTGAAGCCGTTAAAAATATGTCGACGTAGAGTCAGAGCAGCTTCTGTGATTCCCATTTGTTCAGAAGCTTTACTCTCAAAGGCTGATTCAACAGCGGGTCTATATCTGCAGCGTATACACGCTCACTTCGGAAATTTTGCTTCCAAAATTTAAGCCGCTGTCCAAAAGCCCTTTGGAGTTTTTCCTTAAAGTTAAAAGTTTCGTAAAGGGGATTATGGAACCTAGGAGAGTTTTCTTTCATGTACAATGTTTTCCCCTCAACATGTTCATCCTTTCCATATTACAATCTTCTATTATTTTGTCTTTCTGCATAGTTTTTTAGATAGCAAAAAGTTCGTGCGCTTTTCGTCTCTGTTTCCCCCTTTTTATCTCCTCTCTTGCCATGTCGTTTGTCCTTACATGTGTGTGTGTGTGTGTGTGTGTGTGTGTGTGTGTGTAAATAAAGTTTTGTTCGCTTCCCACGGCAGAACCATCCATCATTTGCTTTCATGTTATTGGCATGGAGTATATTGTATTCTGTCATAACATTTGGCGACGAGGATTCTTATTTTCAACTTTTAGTTTAGATCTAGACTAGCTCTAGATACTTCTAAAATCGAAGATCTTGCCTTACCGGCGAGACAACGAGCCCTGTTGCTGCCCACGGTGGAGGACCAGCCTCCTGCTGCCTGCCTGCGGAAGAGGACCAGCCCACTACTGCCTGCCCACGGAAGAGGGCCAGCCCCCTGCTGCCTGCCTGCGGAAGAGGACCAGCCCACTGCTGCCTGCCGAGAAGAGGGAAACCAACCCTGCCAGCCCCCTGCTGTCTGCTTAATCTTAACCTCCTGGGACGGACGGCAATGTCATCGCTCCGTATCTCAGTCGACAAGCTTTTCAACTGCAAACCAGTGAAGCACATCCATCCCTGCAAGTGAAGCACATCCATCCCGGCAAGCCAGACCTCAGTCTTCAGAAAACATGCAAAAGACTGTGTGCTGAGTATCCTGACCTCTTCAAGGAAGAGCTAGGTACGCTCAAAAACTTTAAACTGGAAGTGAAGTTCAAACCAGAGACCACCCCAGTATTTTTCAAGCCTCGCCCCGTGCCAATTGCCATACAAGAGGATCTTGAAAGGGCAATCCAATCTGGCATTAACAAAGGCATATGGGAAAAAACGCAGTTCGACCCATATGGTACTCCTGTTGTCCCTGTCAAGAAGAGATATTTGCCAGGAAAGAGTACACCAAGCATCAGAGTCTGTGGTGACTACTTCTCTGTGACAGTCAACCCCCAACTGGAACCTCATCGCCACCCGATGCCTCTACCCGAAGACCTGATGCGGAGGCTTGGGTGTGGGCAAGGTTTCTCCAAGATCGACCTAGCAGATGCTTACAATCAGATCTGCCTTGGTCCCGAAACACTGAGAAGACTGGCCCTCAGCACGCACAAAGGTGTACTCCTGCAGAAGCGCCTACCCTTTGGCATCACATCGGCACCTGGTTACTTCCAGGAAATCATGGACCGCCTCACTCACGACTTGCCTGGTGTTGCTGTCTATCTTGATGATATACTGATCAGTGGAGACAACGCTGAACAGCACCTCAGCAACCTTCGACGCCTGTTCCAGCGCCTACAGGACAACGGTCTGAGGGGCAAACTGGCAAAATGCGCTTCTGCACAGCCATCAGTAGAATACCTTGGACACAACCTGTCTAAAGATGGCATCTCCAAAGGATCAAAAGTAGACGCCATCAAGCAGATGCCACCCCCCTACGAATGTATCAACCCTCAAATCATTCGTGGGGCAGGTGCAATTTTAGAGCATCAACAACTCTGGAGCCTCTTCATCGCCTGATACCGTGGAGTTGGGGACCGGAGCAAGAAGCGGCTTTCCAACACGCTAAAGACCTGCTTGGTGCCGACACTGTACTGGCACATTTCGACCCATCCCTGAAGGTTGGAATCTCGTGCGATGCATCAGTCGTCGGCATTGAAGCAGTTCTGTTCCATAGTTATCCTGATGGCAGTGAACGAGCAATCGCCAATGCTTCCAAGTCCCTATCAAAGTGTCAACGAAACTATAGTCAGACCCAGAAAGAAGCATTGACTATCATTTTTGCCCTGTGTAAGTTTCACCAGTTCCTATACGGCAGAAAGTTCATCCTGATGACCGACCACAAACCTCTCATTGCTCTGGCCCAGCAAAACCAGTCCGGCACTGGCGGCAAACCGACTCGCCAGATGGGCTCTCACTCTGAGTCAGTACGACTACCAAATTGAGTACCGTAAGACAACAGATCATGGGAATGCAGATGCCCTTAGTCGCTTACCAGCTCGGCCGGACGGTAATTTTGACAGGGAGGGAAGTGGTGCAGACACCTCAACCATCTGCACCATCAAGATGGTATCCCATACAGACCCTGGAGCTCTCAGACGAGAATCGGCAAACGACCCTGTGCTATCTGAAGTCATCGACTGCATCCAACAAGGCTGTCCAAGGGGGAGTCAGCCCGCAACTGCAAAGCGAGACTCTTGGTCAGTGTAGTCTTTTACAAAGATCAAGGACGCTCTGTCCCTGTCCGACGGATGCCTGTTTTACGGAGGAGAGTCGTCATCCCCAAAGCACTCCAGCCCAAGATTGATTCTTCAAATCCTTCACCTGGGGAACTTTGGGATGCAGCGAATGAAACAAATAGCCCGTACAGCCCTTTACTGGCCGGGGATGAATGGAGACATCGTCAACGTGTCACGACACTGTGATCCTTGCAACCAGCACCAAAGGATGCCTCCAAAGGAGACTGTCCACCCGTAGGTGATGCCAGACAAGCCCTGGGAGCGTGTCGATCATGCCATCAACTTCCGTGGACACAACTGGCTCATCATGGTGGATGAATTTTCAAAATATCCATGTGTACACCTGATGTCCAGTATCACGACAAAGCTACAGTTCAGAATCTGGAGGAGGACTTCGCTCACTTTGGGTATCCGAATGCCATCGTATCTGACAACGCTCAGTGCTTTTCATCATCAGAGTCCAAGCACTGGTGTCAGAAACGTGGCATTGAGCACATCCATGGTGCTCCCTACCATCCAGCAACTAACGGAGCTGCGGAACGACTCGTCCAATCCTTCAAGAACTCGCTGAAGAAGTCCAATCTACCGCCTGTTGACGCCCTTCAGTTCTTGATCCAATATAGAAGAACGCCGCCCCCCCCCCCTCGCCCCCCTTTGGATCTAGCCCCAGCATGCTCCTGAACGGCCGACAGATCCACGCGAAGATCGACGTCATCCTGCCAACACAGACTCGTCACCCCAGGACTGCCATGAGCGACTGCCGACCTGGGCCGCGGAGAGAAATATTCAGCATGGACAGCCTTTGTTACGCCCTGTCTTTGAAGAAGGGACTAAAGGACAGATGGGTCCCTGCAACCATCACATCCGTCATGGGACATCGACTTTTTGAGATGGAAACCTGCGACGGCCTCAGATGGAAGAGGCATGTCGACCAGCTCCGTGTGCGTCACGTGCCTACGTAGTGACGAACGGGCAAACCGTAGCCGAACAGTTCCAAAGTTCGACATTAAAGATTCGAAGAATATTTGGCATTTATCAACACCTAGATCTATATCTATAGTGAAAGGATCGTTATGGACTGTTATCAATTTTAGAATTTGTAGCCTTCATACCTTCAGGCTGGAAGGGAGTGTTATGGTGGCTTGTACTTAGTAGTACTAGTACCGGCATGTACGTATCTCCCGTTGCGTCTAAGTTAATATGTTAGCCATAAGAAATCTGTCCATATGTCATTCACTGTGAGCCGTACTGTATTGTATCATGTCCCTTATATTTAGATCTATAAATATACGTTAACATTTGTTACACTGTGGCCCTTATAACAGCTGCACACCCCAAAACAGAAATAGCGTGATGTCCTTTGCTGTAATGGATTTTTTGCGACGCTATCCGACTATACAGTCTTTCCAGATGAAGTACAGTGTCCCTGGGCATTTCTGTGTCCAAGAGGTTGATAACATGCACTCTCATATAGAGAGGTCATTGAGAGTGAGTGAAATTTTCCCCCCACTTTGTTTCCTAAGAGTGCTTTTAAAGATGAGGCTCAAGAAGCCCTAAAAAAATTATCCAAATGGACAACAGTAATTTCAAGGACTATCAGTCCTGCTCAAAGAGATTTCAATTTCAATACTCAAAAATACCTTTCACAAAAGTTGCATCACTGCAATTTTCTCAAAATCAGCTGCAGATAGTCACGTTTACAGAACGTCATTCCCGTGCTACAGTTCTCATAAGGCCTGATCTAAAAACAAGGAAACAGCAAGAGAAAGATGGCAGAACAGAGGCCACCCGGTAGACATTGCCCACACCTAAAATCAATTCAAAACAGTTTAAATTGGATCCATCAAAATTGAAAGATTTGAAACATATGCTCAAATTTATGAGTGCTGTAGATCGGGAGTATTATTGTGCTCTTGGAGTCAAGACGTAATACATCTGGAAATAGTACATGTATATCGTTTGAAGTATAAGTATAAGTTTAATCTCTCTCAAATAGTATCTCTGTTTGAGGATGAGGCCTTCCACCGTAAGTCCTTTCTTTCCTGTCCCAATTTTTCTGTTGAAAGGAGGTTTGTGTTTAGGCTTTACATGATATCTTTACTCCATCTCCTCTTGGGCCTTCCTCTGATTTCCATTACCATCCTCTTCTCCATTATTCTTACTAGACTTTTGGTGCCTTTTTAAATGATCAAACAATAACCAGCCCAATTATCTTTTCTTTATTATATAGTTAATCATTTCCGTTTTCATATGTTAATGTCAATTAAAATGGATTCGTTTATTCTATGGGGCTTTCATGATCTTTCTATAGCATTTCACTTCAAAACTTATTGTCGTTCCTTGACGAAATTGGAAGAGCGTATAATTTATAATATTTTAGATCCAATTAATAAGGCGGAAGTGGGATCAGCTATCAGCTATCAGCTGGTTCCTAAGAAACTGAAAGAGAAAATATATATGGATGCTATTCGCCTAGCAATGATATATGGCCTAGACTCTACGTGACTGGGGCACTAACAAAACGATAGGAATAAGAAAACGAATTGGAGCTGGTGGTATCTGAAACGAAATTGCTACGTCTCTCAAAGGGTGTAACGAGTTTAGATAAGATACAAAAAAAAAATGAGCACATCAGAAAGAATCATTACTTAAGCAGCTTTGAAAACAATGCGAGAAAATCTAGATTGAGATGAGGCTCAAGAAAACGTTAAAAAACTTCACGACTGGCCATGCCTCACGCAAAAAATGACAATAGGAAATATGCATATTCAAATACTTATTATGTCTATAAATAATTCTTAGGAAAGACTGATTATTTGCCTTAATCATCTAAGTGCTATCACTATCATGCATCTTATTTTTATTTGCCCATAATTGGGGGTGGGTACGTAGACATTCTTGAATTCCTGTCTTTGGCAGTTACGTTATGGGCAAATAGCTCTACTGCCTTGTGGATGCCTTGAGAAAGGCAAAGACTAAGGGGGATAAACCCTGAAAAAATAGTCCGAAAGCAGGCTAAACTCTGTGAGGGTAGCCGACGGGTCTTAGACCATCGGTGATTCTTTTCTTAAGGGGTTGCCTACCCTAGCATGTGAAGACTGGTTTCCCGGCGGATGAAGCGGATGAGATCAACAGAAGGTCCAAAGGTTTTGAAGGCGGTACTAGCAAGTGTTGTGGAACGCATAAGGGCATGGGCAAGGCACTAAAGAAGTCCTGGCCATCCACTGCAGCCTAGCAGTCTACAGACGTTACAGTTTCCGTGCCACTGGCTACAGGCTTCCTAGGCCGAGAGAGTGGGACTGCCACCGTGCAACGACATCTTCACTTTAATCAACGTCACGCCCAGGTTCATCCTAAAGCTCATCATCATATTCATCATCCACATGTAAATAAACGTATAATAACTATACGTGGGCGTGGAATCAGAGCACCTTTTGCGACTACGTCTCTTCTCTGCTCAGACTCGGAGACTATATCTTCAAAAGCTGATTTATCAGCATGGTCATGATCTTTGTCTGCAACGGATACAAGTTTGCTTCCAAATTGAAGCTGTCTAAAAGAGTTTCTTTTTCTTTTTTTTTTCTTCAATTTGTGGCTTTTTATAAAGTGGATTGCAGAACTCAAGAAAGTGCTTTTGCACTACAAATACTTGTCCTTCTTTTCATTCAGTCAGCAAGCTCATCCTTGTCGTGCTGCCTTGTTTTATTATCCGCCTTTCTACATTCCCTTAGATAGCAAAACGTCTTTTTGACTTTTTATCTCTCTCTCCTTCGTCCTTTTATCGTCTCGCTTGACATGTCGTTCATCTTTACGCAAGCAATCCAAAGTCCCTCAACACCCGTTCAGAATTTAACAGGAAATGCCCCCACAAGCAGACATTCAAACTCGAACATCACCG